>PVJS01005706.1:0-63023 GCA_004027185.1 Glis glis | reverse complement strand
AGATGTGATTTCCATGGGCCTTGGAAGTCCTGCCACTGTGGCCTGGTTGATTGTAATGGGCATCATACTCTCTTCTGACTCCATGGTTTGAAGCTTGCAGCCTTTCCTTGAAGTCATTTCATGTTTCTGGAATTTATAAATCATGGGTTATTTTTTCTTGCCACCTTGGTTTTACCCACAAACCTTCACAAATTGCTCCATTTGAGCCTGCTTGCAGGGATTCAGACCCTGCCACATGTTGCCTGGCTTCCTGGGTCTTCCTTTGAACTCTGGGGAGAAGACTCGATGACTCCATTTTTTCCAACATAACCAGCATTATGTGAGTGTACAAATAGACCACAGGCAGGAAATGTAGTCACATCCATTTCTATCACTGCTGCTGGGCCCTTTTCAATCACAGCTGCTGCTGGGCCTGCCTCAATCCTGACCACTGCTGGGTTTGTCTCAATCATAGCCACCACCACTGGACCCTTGTTTCCAGTGTTCCACACTTGGGCTTGAACTGCCCCGACCAGATTCCTTTTTTATTTCTATGAAAAATATTTGACCTTCCTTTAGCCATCATACTTTCTTTCGCAGTACCATCTCTCTGGGCCCCAGCTGTACACATCCTTTCTGGCCAAAGTGAAAATTCATAAAGTGCTTTGCTTTTTTCTTCCAAAATTTGATGTACAATTTGCTGAATGTGGATATCAATATACATAATGCAGTTTGGAGACTTTGCTATTTTGAGATCTTCTCCACCAGATTAATCAGTCCATCATCTTTAAAAGAAGGTATTTAGGACATGAGAAAAATGCCAATAAGTTCTTTGCCAGAATGTAACATGTGGGGCTTCTACTTCATTTTTGTATGGATTTCTCCAAGACCTCTGAAATATCCTGAGCGCCGTCTCTACTATCCACCTTTCTATCAGCATTCTGGTCCTTCCAAACTCCTCTCAGAAACCAGTTCCAAAGATTCACAAAACACATGGTCAGAATTAGATATAGCAGTGACCCCACTTCTGGTACCAATTTCTGTCTCTGTCAATATTCTCATTGCTATACTCAATAACTACTGACCACACAACTTAAAGGAAGGAAGATTTATTTGCTCACAAGTTTTTGGAGATTTCCAGGTTCAGTCCATGTGAGGCTGGGTTCTGCGGAGCTCAGGACATGGCAGCGGGAAGCAGAGAAATGGAGAGAGAAAGAACTTTGCTCTCACATCATGAAAGCCAGAAGCAAGAGAGCAAGTGGATACAAAGGCAAAAGCACAATCCCTAAGGCCACACCCCCAGGGACACACCTTCTGCAGCCACACCCCATTGGCCTAGATTACAACCTAGTAAATCCATTAAAATAGATTTAACCACTGATGAGATAACAATCCTCATGACTTAATCACATAAAATCTGAATATTAACTCATAAGCTCTTCAGGGGACATTCTATATCTAAATAGAACACAGTGTTTTATTGGCATTCACTACATTTTACATTTGGAGCGTAAATGTTTACTATTTTTATATCTTCTTGTTGGATTGTTCCTTTTATTAATAAGAAGTGACCCTCTTTGTCTCTTCTGATGTGTTTTAGCTTAAAGTCTGTTTTGTCTGATATAAGCGTTGCTACTCCTCCTTGTTTTCGATCTCCGTTTGAATGGTATATCTTTTTCCATCCTTTTACCTTTAGCATATGAGTATCTTTGGCTAGAAGGTGAGTTTCTTGTAGACAGCATATAATTGGGTTATGCTTTTTGATCCACATTGCCAGTCTGTGCCTTTTAATTGGAGAGTTGAGTCCTTTGACATTCAATGTTATTATAGAGATATGATGTTTGTTTCCTATCATTTTTGAGTTTTATTTTCTATTTCCTGTGGTGACAAATCTCCTTGTTTAGTTGCCTACCTGGTGGAGTTCACCTCTCCCGTGGTTCTGAAGATTGCTTGTTTATCCTTCTTTGTGGTTTATTTCTTTCAGGATTTTCTCTAGTGTTGGCTTGGTCCTCATGAATTCTTTAAATGTATTTTTATCATGGAACATTTTTATTTCTCTATCCTATCAATTACAAATGATAGCTTTGCTGGATATTTCAGTCTTGGTTGGAAGTTGTTTCCTTCCAGGGTCCGGAGTACTTCGTACCAATCCCTCCTGGCATTCCTGACTTGAGTTGAGAAGTCTGGGGTGATTTTTATTGTTTTGCCCCTGTATGTCACACGTTCTTTTTTTCTTACTGCTTTTAGAATTCTTTCTTTGGCCTCTATGTTAGTCATTTTAATTATTACATGGCGAGGGGAGGTCCTTCTTTGGTCCTGTCTTAACGGTGTTCTATATGTCTCCTGTATGTGTATGTCCAAATCTTTCTCTATGTTTGGAAAATTCTCTGAAATTATTTCTTTGAAGAGGTTTCTTATACCCTTGGTCTGTGCTTCTAAACCTTCTTCAATGCCTTTTATCCTTAGATTAGGACGCCTTGCATTGTCTTGTATTTCTTGAATGTCCAGGGTGTGTTGTAATATCTTCTGTATATCATTGACTGTGTTCTCAGTTTTGAATGAGCTGTCTTCCAGGAGTAATGCCCTATTTTCCATGTGGTCAAGCCTACTAGCGTTGGTTTCTATTGCAATCTTTAATTCGTTCATTTATTCCTTCATTTTGTTCAGAGTTTCTTTCTGATTCTTCCTTAGTGTCTCAACTTCCTCCTTCATCTCCTCTATGCTTACTTTGAGGCATTTCATCATTCTGAAGATCAAAATTCGGAATTCTCCATCTTGCATTTCCTGCAGGTCAGAGTCAGTGATCTCACTTGTTGATGCATTGTGGGTGTTTCTTGTTTCCTCACTGTTCTTCATTCTTGCATTTTCGGTGTTTTCCATTTTGTGTTTCTGTTGCCTCCACATCATTTTCCTTTCTGTATATGAGACCTCTTGATGGCTCCTGTAGTCCCAATTGGGTCAGTATGCTGCAGTTTGTGTATCCCTCTTGTCTGGTTGGCTGGGGCGTGGTATTGTGTGTGGAGGGGTACGCAGTGTCCGGAGCTCAGGTGTTGTCACGTGAGGAGCACTTCGACGCTCGGTGTTGGGTGTGGGTACTGAGGCACGGGTGATGGTGCTCGAAGGTGACACGGGGGGGAGGATCCGAGGCCCGGCGCAGGCGCAGAGGCTGCCGAGATGGCGCACAAGGACACCGGGGTCTGGTACCTGGCACAGAGGCCGCTGATGTGGCGCAGAGGCTGCCGAGGTGAAGTGCGGGGACAGATTTTCATTTTTTATTCTTGTGTTCTTTCACTTCTGTATACTCTGACTTGATTTGTAAGCTCATGGATCATATTAATAATCAAAGGTCTGAATTAGAATTCTGACATTTTCTATACCTCTTTATTGATGACTTCCATATTATGAGGTTATGAGGATGTATTTTTGTCTTGTCCTTTTTTCTCATGCTATCAGGATTCATAGATTTGTGCCTCTGTTTTGTTGGTTTCCTCTTTAACTTGATGTGAGCATCCTATGTCCATTAGTTACCTCTTTATAATGGGCCCTAGAATGGGGATAAATATTAGCCTTATAGCATATGTATCATGTTACCAGGATTTTAAGCATGACCCCCCCCCACTACTTCATTAGTTTATAGTACCTGAAATTGACAGTGGTAGTTTAAGAGCAAAACAAATTGTGGCATACACTATAGAAGTAATTATTAATAATCTCTACATTCTATTTGTGTGTGTATATATAACTGGAAATTGAACTCAGGTGTATTCTACCTCTGAGTTATACTTCCTGTTATGGTTTTGGTGGTCACCATGAATTCTTTTCCTCAGCCCAGATAGATATCATGAGCCTGGAAATGAAAGCCAGGACAAGAATTTGGAATTAGTGCAGGGCAAAAAAGATTTATTATAAAAGTAAGAGTAACAGAACTATGTCTCAAGAGGGTATGGAGAGAGAGAGAGAGAGAGAGAGAGGCATCATACCTCCAAGAAGAACACAATGGAGCAGAGTGCTGATGCCTCCCTGGACCCCTGGATGTTAAATACAGTTTGTCCCATCTGGTCTTCCTTACCTGGGTTGCTAAGTTCCCAGGCCAGTAGCCTGTGCTTTGTCAGCATCTACATGAGAGGATAATGTGTTTCTTTTTTCAGCTTTTCCCAGGCCCATGACATTCTAAGTTTTAAGGTTTATAACTTTCTTAGTGTTGTCTTTCATCTTGTCTTCATTGCCATGCCAACCCAGCATGCTCAGGACAGAAGAAGCCTAAGCAGTAGGAAGCAGCCTATTTTATCCTTTTAAATGCCTGCCCTGCTTCAGGACAGGGCATGGTATGAGATCATCCATAACTGAATCACTCCCCCCTCTCTTCTATTAACTTGCTTACACCCATAGGCAAGGGAACAGTGTCATTGAAGTCTCTCTGACTACTTCCTGGTGAAAGGGGATGATGTGGGGCCTCAGCCTTGAGGGTACATGCAAGCAGCTTGTCCTGGGGGAATTGGATCAGCTGACATTTCACATCACCACGACTGTCCAAGGGGATCTGGTTGATGCTCATCTTGGGTTCCATTTGCAGCATCACTTCAAGTCTGAGAGCTTTAAGCCTGTTGGAAACAAAAACTTACTCCAAGATTTGACAGGCATAGTCCAAACATGAGTACAAGCAGAATGGCAATGAGGGGTCCCAAGAGAGGTGGGCTTAATAGAACCTTGCTGGAAACCTTTGAACTAATTTTTAAGTACAATCTATCTTTATCACATATTCAATATTCCTTCTATAAGCTTTATCTTTCCCAAACATTTTGTGATGAACCCAAACCTTCTGCAACTTGTTTTTAACCTTTTTTATTTTATCCTAGTCCTCTTTTCCCAATTGGGACAATCTTAGGATAAACTTTACCATACAAAATGCTTTCGTATATCTGAAATATTTTCTTGTATTTATTCCACTTTCCCAAAAACTTTTCACACTCATCTACCTTTTTTATATTTTTTCTTTCTTTTTACATACTGGTTCCTTTTTGCCTTAATTTTCTTTTTGACTTTACATTTTGGTACAATTTTGTAAATTTTTTAACAAAGTAAGAAACAAATGAAAATCATCTCTCCAAGTTTTACAGTGGCCTGGATGTTAAAGAGTTAAAGCTTTTCTTTTTAGATGTTTACATTTTAGCTAGGATGTGCTGAAATAACAAGCACCTTGAATAATGAATTTGAACAGTACCTTATCTCTGTACTGACAGCAAAAGAGAGAAAGAGCATATTAGGTTTTTTGGGGGGTAGGGCTTTTTTTTGACCCAAGTTAGCTTGGTTTCCTGATGGCTAAGAAGGAATGAGAGAAGTGGAGTTTATCATCCCAGGAGCAGGCTAAGTCTGAGTAAAGAAGTGTTTAATGGGCTGGCCCAGTATGCCCAAAACAGTTACTTACAAGAGGATCTTAGACCAGGGTCAAGAGGCAACACAGACAATCTGGCATCTGTGTCCATGATGTACTGGACAGACTGTAATTTTACCTTTGGGTCACCCAAGGCTCAGATCTGGGAGCACTCAGGCTTCCAGTGGTATCCTTTACATTGTGAACAGGGTCCTAGAGGGTGTTTGTGGCCACCCTGTTGAGGACATTTTACATCTAAAATGTCCCAGCTTCTCACACCTAAAACAGACCTGAGTCTGGGCCCCCATGGGATTAGCATTCATATACATGGCAGCCAGGATTTTCTCATTGTGTTTCCCCTTTTCCAAGTCTCTTTTATAATAAACCAAATTGGAAGCCTGCATTAGTTGATCCGGAGTGGACTCTTTCGGATCTGACAGCAGTTTTTGGAGTCTCCTCCTTAAGTCTGGTGTGAATTGAGTCAGAAATTTATCTCTAAGGGTGGCCTCCATTTCTATTGATTCCAGGATCAGATTAGTGAATGTAACCATGGTTTTCTTAAGTCCTTACAGGAAGGTCATCAGGGGTCTATTTGGGCCTTGATGTGTGGCTGCTGTCTATAATTGAGGGATTTAATTTTAGCATGTCTTCCAATATATAATATACATATTAATTGTTCCCACCTCCTGACCTCCCTGATAAACTTGCTCCCTTTCTAAGGATGTTAGGGTTTGATCTAGGAGCAGTTGTATATCCCTCCAGGTGAGGTCATTGGCCAGGGTTGGTGGCAAAGCTCCAAAGGTCTTTCTTATTTTCTTTTAGCTCAGCTAGTCTGAATGGCTTATGGACAAATTAGGTCTGAATTCTCCTCCTCCTATTTTTACAAGAGTAAACATCCCCTTTGTTCCCTTAGCCCCAGCTGCCTTTTCTTAGTATTGGGTATCTCCTGGGTCTCTGTTCTTGAGGGCAGCATCATGGTATGAAGGCAGCCTGTTTTGGCATGGTATTTTGGGTGTTAGATGGGGATCTATAGGTGTCACGGCTCCAACAGTGCTTTTATCTTTTTTTCCCTGGGCCAATTAATATTTAAATTTTGTCTGAAATGAAGCTACCAAAATTGTTTTAACTCTGCAATCTTTAAATAAGTCT
The DNA here is from genome assembly GCA_004027185.1 of Glis glis. Taxonomy (NCBI): domain Eukaryota; kingdom Metazoa; phylum Chordata; class Mammalia; order Rodentia; family Gliridae; genus Glis; species Glis glis. Next base: position 56,524 of record PVJS01005706.1, on the reverse strand, counting down.
GGGTGATCCCAGAGATAAAAGAACAGTTGAAGATAAGCCACCTCCCCCCACTTGCCCTCCTTTCTACAAAATAGATCTAACTGCAGGATGGTATTATAGTTTAGGCTTCCCTGAGGTGTCCAGGTCTCTCTATCCCCCAGAGGTTATTGTGGTCACACTTGAGTGAAGAAAAAGATAAAAGCTTTCTTTTTTAGGATTTGGGGATTGAATTTTTCCCAATTTTGGAAAATGAATGCGAGGGAAGATCGATCTTCCACTTTGGACTGCTGGGGTTCCATCTAAGGGGCGAGTGTAATTGGATTGTGCTTAGAAGTTCCCCCTTCTTCCTTGCACCTTATGATAGAGACACTAAAGGCCCAACCACGGGGCATTGGGTAGGCACTTATCTGTGGACGTGGTGAGCGTGGCCTCATGGTCCACCAGGGAAGGTCTCTACAAGAGTGAGGCATTGCCACTCTTTCCTCTGTCTTGATTCACCATTCTCTACCTGTTGCTTTCCCTCCCTCTCTTTGTCCAGTGTTGTGGATGATTTTTGTGGGGTGTCATAAATCCTCTCTTGTACCCCCAATACCACTGATATTCAAACATTTCTGCTCTCAAAAACACTCTTAGCAGCCACTGGTAGATGGTGGCTACCAGGGTCTCCCTCTTGTAATCTTTTGTCTGTTTTTTACTCCCATTTCTGTCTGACAGGGCTAAAGACCCATGGTCCCACTCGTATCCTTGAATAAAGATGGTCATAATGCAATTCGGAACATATAAATATAAACCTGGAAAGATATTGCCATTTTGTTTTCTTTTAGATGCCATTAGCTTAGTGACTTTACATTTTTAGAAGTCTTGCATATTTTGGGAACACAAATATCTAAAACATTATTGTCAGTATTTAACAGGAAACACAGAAAATTATCATAATAAAATGTAGAACTTTGCTCTCTAGGCTTTTTGTAAAATATTACCAAAAGCAGATCAATATTTTAAGAAAACAAAATTGTTTTAAATATGTGGAATACATAGAATTAATCCATTTAATGTGACTCTTAGAAACCCTTTAAATAATTTGTCTTTATTTTAACCAACCATATTACACATTTAAACTTTCTTATACATCTTATCCTTTACAAATTATGTACAACTTAAAGCATTTCTCTCTTTCTTTTAACTTTCTTAATTATAATATTCCCTTTGTCTATAGATATCTCCTTTTATTTATTGAGTTTTCTTTTGTCTTTTTGGGCTCTGGTGATATGACAATTATTGTCTGCTAGTGTGGCCAAAATGGCCACATCTGATTTACTTTGTTGGCATAGCTTTGAATCTTTTCTTGATACAAACTTTAAATTTTTTAATTTCTTCCTGCCAAACAGATCCAGCTGTAAGATAGGATAATTGTTTACACTTCCTTCTGGTGGCCATATGCTGTTCCTAGGATGATGACCAGTAAGGGAATGAGACTCAAGATGTTTAGCATCTGGAGCAATAAAATTTGGACTCTCTTTTAAGAGGCTTTGAAATTTTCCTAATGATTGTTTCATTGGTCTGATCACTGTCTCTAAATTCTTAGGGTATTGACGTAAAAGAAAATAGACAGTTGTTCCCATTAAAGGTCTTAGTTCTGGCAGTTAAAAAAAAATTTTTTAAAACCTATATTTTCCTGTAAATTTGTCCTTTATTTTCCTTTTTGTCGGGGAAGAGGTGTTGGAACTCAGAGCCCTAGAAGCCTGGAATTGGCCTTTAAAGTGTAAGAGAACAAGCCACATTATTACAAGCTTTTACAAGATACATTTAAACTTAACATCTATCCACTCAGGGCAGAAGTCAGTCTGACTGGCAGCAGCAGAGGTGCAAGATGTTATCAGTCCCACGATGGGAGGGGCTGTTTACCCCTTCCAGAGACAGCCTGTAGTCGGGTCCAGTGGAGAGGCCTCAAAGCCAACACCTTCCTCTTCTCATGCATATTAAATTTGGAAACCTTTCTTTGTTTTCTCTTCCACCACACCATGAAGGGTGGAAGCTTACCCCCCCAATGGCCAGAAACTAAGCAATGGGAGCCTCCCAAATTTTAGAGTCCAGGTGAACCAAGCAGCTCAGTTATGACTTGCTCTCTATGCTTTCTGAACTTAGGGAACCTGTTGCTGCAGCCATGTATTTATATGTAAATTTGGCAGTTAGAAATAGTTTCCTGACTGAAGCCATTCATTCTGATGTAAAGTTAGCTAGTGAATTTTTATTGCAGCCAGAATTCGAGACTGGGGTCTCTGCTCTGGAATCTCAGCTCAGGGATTGGATCAATCCAGATACCTCCTCTACCCATTCAGCTGTGTCTGCACAGCCACAGAGAATTAAATAATCCCACTGTCACCCTGGAGCTTTTAGCCAGACCAAATCCTAATGTCAGCTGCTGCACTAGCTCCGCTATGGGTCCCGTGCCCCCAGCTGTGGCTGTGGTGCAGCACCGCTCAGTTCCCTGTGCCTCCCTTCCCCTATCAACAGTAACTGCAGACCAGCTTAGCTAGAGAAAAAATAAGACAACTTCACAGAGGAAAAAAAAATATTTTAGTGAACTTACCAAGGTCAATGGCTATGAAAGCCCCACAGTCAGCTCCAAAGATGTTAGGGTTTCGGTGGCCACTGTGAGTTCTTTTCCTCAGCCCAGATAGATATCACGGCCTGGAAAATAAAGAGCCATGACAAACAGTTGGAATTTAGTGCAGGGCAAAAAAATATTTATTATAAAAGCAAGAGTAAGAGTGCTGTGTCTCAAAGGGGGGAGGGGAGAAAAAAACAAATCATCATGCCTCTAAGGAGAACGCAATGGAGTAGAGTGGTAGAGTGCTGATGACCCCCCTGGACCCCCAGATCTTAAATAGGATTTGTCTCATTTGGTATTCCTTATTTGGGTTGCTAAGTTCCCAGGCCTATAGCCCACCCTTTGTCAGAATCTACATCAGAGTATTTTTTTTCAGCTCTTCCCAGGCCTGTGGCCTTCTAAGTTTTAAGGTTTGTAACTTTCTTAGTGTTAGCCTTCATCTTATCTTCTTATCTTCGTTGCCTTGCCAACCCAGCAGGCTTGGGATAGAAGAAGCACAAACAGCAGACTGGAAAGAGTAGGAAGCAGCCTGCTTTAACCCTTTAACCTTTTTTTTTTTGCGGTATGGGGGATTGAACCCAGGGGCGTTATACCTCCGCGCTACACCCCTAGCCCTACTTTTTATACTTTATTTTGAAACTGGGTCTCACGAAGTTGCAGAGGGCCTCACTAAGTAGAGAGAGAGAGAGAGAGAGCTGAGGCTGGCCACGAACCCGGATCCTCCGGTCTCCACCTCCCAAAGTACTGGGATTACAAGCGTGTGCCACCACGCCCGGCCTGCTTAAACTTTTAATGCTTGTTCTGCTTCAGAACAGGGTATGGTATGAGATCATTCATAACCAGATCACCTCCCAGCCTGTTTTTTGCTTTTTCTTTGTTTGTTTATTTGTTTTTGAAACAGGGTCTTGCTAGGTTGCCGAGAGTCTCATTAAGTTGCTGAGGCTAGTCTCGGACCTGTGATCCTCCTTTCTCAGCCTCCCAAGTACTAGGATTACAGGTATGCACCATCATGGTTGGCTTACCATTCTATTATTTTAGAGAAAATGATAGTGGGATATAATATAGAATGTTCAAGGTAGATTTTAATTAATGAGTGTATATTAAATTTATTGGGAGATGGAATAAAAAGTAAGAAAAATATAAAGAAAGATAAGAAATAAGACAAAGATAATGGGGGAGGGATGGGGAAAGAAATTAAAATATAGGGGATATTATACAGGGCAGTGGGAATTGATGAAAATGAAAAACAGAGAAGTTGGGAAGACCTAATTATATGACAAAATATGATGGAATTTAATATAATAAACACACTACAAATTGTGAGGAACAATAGTTTGTTAATATCAAACTTTTCATGTAATTCTTATCATGAAAGTGATCATTATTCTTCTTTCTGGAGATACTGAGGCACCCTTGCCTTTGAGAAAGATTTTATGATGCAAATGGCAATTTGGGCACTCAGTAAGCTTCTATAATTCTCTTCTCTCCATGCCTCCCTCTGCTGGTCAGGGACAGGCTGGGGTTTAAACCTATTCAGGTTCAAATAGTATTCAAATTTTGTAATCACAGTGACCAATCACAGTGACAGTATCTGTGTTAGAATTCTCACTGCAATAATCTAAAGACGGGCCATGCAACTTAAAGGAAGGAAGCTTTATTTGCACACAGTTTCAGGTTCAGCCCATGTGAGGCGAAGGACCATGGATCTCAGGCCATGGCCACAGGAAATGGAGAGAAGCAGAGCGCAAGGCTTTGTTCTCACATCATGGAGGCCAGAAGCAAGAGAGTGAGTGAGGGAAGGAGGAACCACATATAATCCCCAAGGCCCCACCCCAGGGACCCACCCTTTCTAGCCACACTCTACCAGCCCAGGCCACTACCCAGATAAATCCACTACAATGGGTGGATTTATCCTTGCTGAGATTACAACCAAGTCCCACTTCCAAAATTGGTACTCTGTTTCTGTGAGGGCTAGTGGGGGCATTCTATTTTCAAACCATTACAGTGTCCCTCATCCCAGGAGTTTCTGAGAGTCTACATTGCTGAGGATGCCTTCAAACTTGCAATCCTCCTGTTTTAGCCTCCCAAGTACTGGGCAGAGCATGTTGTTTAATTTCCAATTATTTGCACCAAATCCTCTTGTTTTGGCTTCTAATTTTTTTATGTTGTGGTCAGAGAAGATACATGATATGATTTTTATTTTTCAATTTGTTAATATCAAACTGTTCATGTAATTTTTATCATAAAAGTGATCAATACTCATTTTTTCTGGAGATACTGAGTCACTTTCAACTTAGAGAAAGCTTTTATGATAAAAGGGCAATTTTGGCCACTCAGTAAGCTGCCATCACCCTCTTCCTTTGAATGCCTACCTCTGCTGATCAGGAATGTGCTGGGGTTTTCACCTCTTCAGGTTCAAATTGTATCCAAATTTTGTAATCACAGTGACCAACAGAGTTGTATCCCTCATCCTAGCAGTTTCTGATAGTCTAAGTTGCTGAGGCTGGCCTCAAACTTACAATTCTCCTGTATCAGCCTCCCAAGTAATGGGTAGAGCCTGTTGTTTAATTTCCAATATTTGTATCATATCCACAATCTCTCTTGTTTTGACTAATTTTATTCTGTTGTGGTCAGAGAAAATACATAATATGATACTTACTTTTTAATTTGTTGAGATGTGTTTTGTGCCCTAACATATGATCTATCCCAGAAACTGTTCTGTGTGCTGATGAGAATAATATATATTTTTCAACTGTTTTATTAAAAGTACCCTGAAAGTCTCTTAGGTCCAGTTGGTCTAAAATGTAGCCTAACTCTGATGTTTCTGTTTCTTGGTTGATTTGCTGTCCATTGATGCAAATGGATTGTTGAAGTCCTCACCTATTTTTATATTGGAGTCTATTTAGTATTTGCTTTATATATTTAGGTGGTCAGATGTTGGGTACACATATATGCACAGTCATGATATCCTCTTGCTGAATTTTATTATTTCATCATTATATAATGACACATTTTGTCTCTATTTACAGTTTTTAGCCTTAAATTTGTTTTTCTGAATTTTTGTCTTGTGTGTGTATATGTGTATGTAGTACTGGAGATTGAACCCAGGGTCATTCACCCTCTGAGCTAAATCCCTAGCTCTATTTTACACTTTATTTTGAAACAGGGTTTCACTAAGTTGCTGAGGGCCTCACTAAGTTTCTCAGGATGGCCTTAGACCCACAAACCTCTTGTCACAGACTCCAAAGTACTGGGATTACAGACATAAACCTCCATGCCCAGTTCCTTATTTTTGTTTTATCAGATTTACTTTTTTATTCTATTTGTGTGGAATACATTTGTCAGTCCCTCCATTTTCAATCTATGTGTATCTCTGTGATTTTCTTATAGGCAGCATATCATTAGGGTTTATTTTCTATTTACCCAGTCTATATATTTTAATCACATAATTTAATCCTATCTATATTTAAGGTTATTATTCATAGGTAAAAAACTACTCCTGTAATTTAGCTGTTATCTGCTTGTTTCATATATCCTTTGTTCCTCTCTATATCGCTTGTAAATTACCATGCTTTGGTGATCTGTTTTTTGTAATGAAACATTTGATTCCTTACTAGTTCTTTTTCTGTTGTATCTACTTTAACTGGTGAATTTTATGCATTACATGTTATGATTTTAGTCATCCTTTGCTTCTATATATGACTCTCTTAAAATTTTATTCTAAAGCCATACTGTTGGTAACAAATTTCCAGTTTTGCTTGTCTAGAATGTCTTTATTTCTCTTTCATTTGTAAAGGAATGTTTTTCTCTTTATATTATTTTGACTGGCACAATTTTTGTTTCATTGTTATTTAAAATATCTTCCCATTTTCCCAAGGTGTTCAGAGTTTCTGCTGTAAAATATTTAGTTCTTCTAATGGGGATACCTTTACATGTGAATTTACACTTTTATTGCGTTTAGAATTCCGTATTTTATTTTTGATAGCTTACTTATAATGTGACATAGAGAAGGATTCTCTGGGTTGAGTCTAATTGTTTTTTTTTAATTTCATGCATCTGGATGTTCACATCTCCTCCAAGACTTGTTACATGTTCAGCTATTATTTCATTAAATATGCTTTTTGCAACTTTCTCAATATTCTCTCCTTTAGAACTTTCATAATGTGAAAACATGTTTGTGTAATAATGTCCTACAAGTTAATAGTTTTCTTTGATCTTTCACTCTTTTTTTTTTTCCTGACTGGGTTAGTTCAAAAAACCAAACTTCAAGATCAGAAATTCTTCTGCTCGGTCTGTTATTATTCATAACTCTTCATTTGATATTTTTCATGATATATACTACACCAATTTCATTTGTCAAAGTCTACCATTAAGTGCTATTATAACACTTTATGTGTTTCATATGACCCTGTGATAGGAAAATGCTTTGTGTGCTCTTGGATTCTCTTTTACCACAATGATGGCATTTTTAGGACAGGTAGTGAAATGGCAGCAAGCTGTATAAATTGTATCACAGTATTGTTTCAATGTTTATTTCGTGATTTTGATCACTGTCCTGTGTTTAATCTATAACTATCTTGTGTTTTGAAAATGCATAAAAGCCATCATGTCTACAGCTTACTATTAACCTTTTCAGAAAAACATCTAAATAAGTCTACACATATATATGACAAATAGAAATGCAGACAGGAATATAGTGATATTTACATATGTCCATGTATGTTTTTATGCACGAATACAAGAAAGAGCAAGAGAGAAGAAAATGAAAAGCACATGTGGAAAATGTGACTACCTGAGAAACCTGGGTGAAGGCCATCTAGGAATTCTTACCACTTTACCTGAGTCTGTAATTATGTCAAAATTAAAATGTTTTTGAACAAGAAAATTAGACATAAAAGGTAGAACTAAAAACACAGCAAGATAAGATAAAAACAGTATCAATGGAAATTATTCGTTCACTGTCTACAAATATGTCTGAAGTTGGTGTCAGCATCAACAGGTATATACTGTACTGGAGCACAGACCAGATTTCTGGGATTTCGCTTCTGGGATGGATATCCTCACATGGTGATGATCCAATGCTGTGTTCCTAACCTTTGTTTTTGTAAATGCAACATGGGTTCAAAAATAGTACCTACCTCAAAGAGATAAGTGTACAATGTTATGTGAGCAAACACACATAACATGTTTGAAACAATTCCTGAAAAATGATAAGAAGTTTATAAATGGTGGACACAGTTGTTACTCACAAAAGTTCAAAGAATATATCATTCTAATGCTACATAAATTGTGTAAGAAAAATAAACACTTTTATAGAGTAAAACTAATTATTTTTATAAAACCTATATTTGACAATTACTTACTGTGTCCAAGATTATCATCTGTGCTAAGACTTTAGCAGTGAGCTTATATAGAGACAAAAAATAAATTTTTAAGGACAATATATAACCTCAGCTAGTCAAACATGCTAATATTAAGTATGTAATGAAACATTAAATGTGACAGAGGGATAGAAAATGTTGCAGGATAGGTTTTTGGTTGTCATTGTTTGGTTCTGAGGATTGAGCCCAGGGGTGCCCTTCCTTTGAGTTATTACACCATCAGCCTTTTTTATTTTATATTTTGAAACAGAATCTTGCTAAGTTGTTGAAGGTCTCGCTATGTTTCTAAGGTTAGTCTTGGACCTGCAGTCCTCTTTTCTCAGCTTCCCAAGTACCAGAATTATAGGTCATGTGCCACCATACCCAGTTGTAGGGTAGAGTTTTAGTGATCAGATAAAGTTCAGTAGATAAAATTACAAAAAAATTTGCACATACACAAATCAATAGTAATTAAACATAAGAAAATATATGCATATGTCCTTTGAAAAGAATCATCAGAATAAAGAATTATAAGAAACCTATATGACATAACCCTGGCAAAGTGTATTCCAATATGCCAAGATGACTCAATACAATAAAATCATATGATATGATTTATCATATTAATAAAGTATAAAGTTATTTGATCATCTAAATAACCATACATATGTCATCACCATTATTTCATTTGATGTTGGATATAGCAACCAATCCAAACCAATAACTGAAATAAATTAGCAATTTTAGAATTTGGAACAAAGGAAATGCTGAAGATAGTGAAAATGACAGAAGTATGTACCCGTAAAACAGGAAAGAGAAAAGGAAACAAATCTTAAATTTGAAAACAAACCACCAGATGAGTCTAATCTTTATCTAGTTGGTGACATAACAACAGAGAAATGGACAACCTAAGTAGAGTTGTCCACAATAACTTAACTGTGAATCTGAACTAGAATAGAATTAATAGGCAACAAGACCAGCAAAGAAATGGTAAATTGCATTGAGTAGTAGCCATATGTTAAAAGTAGCATGAACCTTGTTTTTTTTTTTGTTTGTTTCTTTAATGTTTTCAGCTCTACTGATGTTTAATTGACAAACAGGAATCATACATGCTTCAAATATACAATGTTATGTATTGATACATGTTTACATTGTTAAATGACCACAGCAATCAACCAAATTAACACATCCTACACCTCACATGATTGTAATTTTCTTTCATTGATTCCTTTGGTGCTGAGAACACTTAAGATCTACCTTCTTATCAAATGTCGAGTACACAACACAGTATTAACTGTAGCTACCATGCTGTACCTTAGAAACCAGAAATCATTTGTGCTGCATAATAAAACTTTGTACTATTTGACCAACATCTCCAGTTTGCCCCTACCTCCAGGCCATGACTACCACCGTTCTTCTCTCTGCTTCTGTGATTTTGACTCTTTTATATTTCAAATATAAATTATACTATGTAGTATACATATATGTCATGATCACTAGGAACTACACTATGATGTGAGACTATAATGCACCAATAAAACTATAAAAATAAAATTAATTATATCATGCAGCATTTGTGTTACTGCATCTGGCCTATACCATGTAGCATAAAGTCCTCCAAGTTCACTCTGCTTATCACAAGTGATAGGATTTCTTACTCAAAGAATCTCAGAACTACAGTGCAGTGCCTGGATCTGAGAGTAATACTGTGAGACTCTCATGAGGCATTCTGTTTACATCTTTGCCATTTTGTGTGGTCCTATTTTAATATTATCTATTTAGCTTTCCATTTGTCATGTAAAAATTAAAACTATTTCACTAAAAATTATATATATAATGCAACTGAAACCAAGTACTTAAATGTTTACTATGATAAAAAGAATTAACATAAAAGAATACTACAAATAATACAAATAAAATAAGGAATGATAGTGTAAGTAATAAAAATAAATGTAGACATTAAGTAAACATGAATGCAATGCTATAAAAATTACATGCATTAATTGACTATATATCATTTACTGATTCCCTACTATATGTGTATTACAATTTTCCAGATGCAGTGATAAACAAGACATAACAGACCTTGCAATACATCAGGGAAATGTATTAATGTCACAAATCTATAGTTCATTCTTAAATTATACTTACCAGAAATTATTGGAAAGAAGTTAGTATCAGATTAAAAATATTTATGAGTACTAAGGAGGTAGCTTTATAATCAAATGAGTCAGCCCATTGTGTGCAACTCATTTATTTACTACCTCACATTCCTTTCCTTTTCCAGAGTCTCTTCATAGCATTTGTCATCTCTGAATTTCTCAGAGTGTAGACAAAGGGGTTGAGCATGGGAGTTATGACTGTATAAAACACACTCACTGATTTGTCAATAGGGAAAGTCTTAGCTGGCCTTGCATACATGAAAATGCATGGAACAAAGAAGCAGAAAACCACAGTGATGTGGGAACCACAGGTAGAGAGAGCTTTGTGCCTTGCTTCCTTACTAAGGTTCTTCAGAGAGTTCAAGATGACACCATAGGAGGTGAGTAAGAGCAGAAACAAAATTGAGCACATGAGTCCTCCATTGGCTATCACCAAGAGGGCAGTGACATGTGTGTCACCACAGGCAAGTTTCAATAAGGGGTACATATCACACATAAAATGGTCAATGATATTAGAGCCACAAAATGGGAGGACATAAATAGTGCCAAGTTGAATTATTGAGTGCAAAAACCCTCCCACCCAGGACACTACCAGCAACACCACACACACCCATTGCCTCATGATAACCAAGTAATGCAAGGGCTTGCAGATGGCCACATAGCGGTCATAGGCCATCGCCAGCAGAAGAGTGATCTCTGTTCCACCCAATAGGTGTTCTGTAAATAGCTGAAACATGCAAAACTTGAAGGATACTATGGTTTCACCCAAAAGCAAGTTGGAAATCAATTTGGGGGAAATGACTGTTGAATAAATGATATCCACAAATGATAAGTTAGCAAGAAAGAAGTACATTGGTGAGTCCAGGGTCTTGCTGAGGGTCACAGTCACAACAATGAGCAGATTTCCCGTGATGGTCAAAATGTAGAAAAGCAAGAACAAAACAAAAAGTACTTTTTGCTCTGTTGGATTCTGTGTGAGGCCCAAGAGGACAAAGTATGTCACATTGTTCCTTTGTTCCATCTGTGCTTTGATTGGTAATTATTTCAGATATTAAAGCTGTTTACCTACAAAGCAATACAAAACCCTTAGAAGTATTATAATTTTAACATTTATACATTTTGTACATGTCTATATACATGTTTATTTATATGTTTCACATATATATTTATATGTATAAACACATATATTTCCATGTCAAGCTATATGCTGCAGATATCTGGATTACCAAGTGGAATAAGAAAGAGTTTCCTGCCCTAAGTAATTTCATACATAATGATGGACCATACATTTAAAGAACAGCTTCACTATGATTTACATTATGATGTGAAACTATAATGCACCAATAAAAGTATATTAAATATTAAAAATGAATAACAACCTCATAAGTATCATAATTGATATGTTTATAGATTCCAGCTATGGATTAAGTGTACTGGAATTTCTAAACCAACTGGAATCTGAAAGACTTCAAACAGGAAGTGATACTTTAAATGAGTTTAAAAGAGAGGTGAGATACTAAGAGGCAATGAAAAAGCAATCCCAGGAGAAGACACACTATGTATAAAGTCACAAAGGTATTATACATACCAAGACTCACTTGAGTAATTTACATATTCAGAGTTGGTAACATAAATGACTAATTTAGGAATCTAAACCTGAAGTCATTATTGGTTGCTAGTGCTGAAACTTTTAACAATGGTTAATTTTCCTCCATTTTCCACATGTCTGTCCCCCACATCCACTGGGGACCTCAATCACAAGCATCTTAGCTTTCCTGTCCCTGGAATCATTATGCTCACGATGTTGCAGGTGTTTTCTAAGAAGCATATGCTTCCTCTACAACTCTCCTCTTCCCTTCCTGAGCCCTCAACAGAATCAGATTTCCATTTTCACATTTCTACCCACTATCTTTTCAAGGAAACCTAGGATGTTCCTATCATGAATTCAGAAATTATCCTAGCATCTCCCCATTACCCCATTCCAGATCTACTTCCACATTGTTAGATATATATTGCAGCAGCACTCACCTCCCAGTACCAAAGGCTCTATTCTTTTGCTAGAGATGCTATCACAAGTACAAAAAAGAAAAATGGGTGGTTTGAACAATAGAAATTTGTTGCCTCCGAGTTCTGCCTGTTTGAAATTCAAAACCAAGGTATAGACAGAGTTGGTTCCTTCAGAAGACTATGAGAAAAGGAGCTGTTCCAGACTATTCTCTCTGGTTTGCAGATGACTAATTGTGTATTCATGTGTTATCCTCCCTGTACCCAAATTTCCCATTCTAATAAGTACATGAGACATATTGGATTGGGACTCACCCTAATAACCTTACTTTAACTTGATTACCTCTTCAAAAGCCTATCCCCAAGTGAAGTCAAGTTCTGAGGTAGTGTAGTCAGGACCTAAATGTGTACATTTGGTGGGAGGCAAGACACAATGAGTAACTAATAACTATCACAGTCTTGGATATCCTGCCAAGTCATTTACGTCTCTTTTTAGTGTTTCTACTTGGATATATAGCCATCCATTTCTTAACCCAAAAATACTTAAAGCATGTTGACATTCTGTCTTCAACTCTCGTTCTCCCCTAATTTTCAAACTGGTATCTACAACCATCTATTTAACATCTTTGATCAGACATCCATTTAGTATTTACAAAAGTGAATTTTTAATTTTCATTATAAATCTGTTCCTTTCTATGTTCTCTAACATAAGGGTACTTCTTTCTATCTTATTGTTCAGGCAAATCCTGACAGTGTCTTACACTTTGATCCTTGTCATGCCACTTATTTGTACATTTATTAAGTCCTATTGACTTGCCCTTTATAATGTATTGAAAATCTGAACATTATTATTATACATTCCTTGTCTTCTTGAATAGCCCTCTGCCATACATACATACTTTCATTTTGGCCTACAACCAACTGTTTTCCTGAAGCAGCCCAAATGATCATTTTACATCTTATTAAGATTTAAAATAAAGAAAAATAGTAAAAGAATCAACAACATTTTCAATGCTAAAAGAAGAGGGATGAGTGGTAACTAGCTTAACATACAGAGCCAAAGTGGGAAAAGCAGAGAGATTACCAAAAAGCCTCAGAAATTGTCAGCAACAGGTATTCTAGAAGTAAGAATGAAGACAGGGTTAAAAACAGATTTATTATTCAGATTTATTCATATTTAAAACACCTCAAGGAGATAAGTATTGCATGTTCAATGAAAACCATTCTCCCTATCTTGGCCTATGAAATTCAAAATGGCTGCGATTCGAGCAACCTGCCCAAATTCATCTTTCATTAAAGTATGTTCATCTACTCAACCTTTTTTTCTCCTCCTCAAGTACCCCAAATGCTTTTCCATCTCCTCAGTTCTTTTCATTCTTTGCTAGATGTTAATTTAAGAGACCAGAAGCAGATATCACAACCTCTAAAATAATAGTAAAATTGTGCAAAGTATATAGTATCTTTGAATTTATTTATTCAAACACCATGCATTTTTAGAGCACCTACTTTTGTTATGTCAATCAAACAAGTGAACTTCCAGACATCACAGAGTGTCCATGAATCATTTAGATTCAGGTCTACACCAGGGTTCATGTCATCAGAGGACAGAAAACTTAGTGCTGACTGAGGAATCACCTTTCACCAGGATCCTCCACTTTTTCAGATGGAGCATAACTCTTGAGGATATTGAATGGTTGCCAACTTTTTTTTTTATTTTTAGTACATCCATGATACTATCAAACACAACCTGACCATTGACTATTCAGTCTACAGAAGGTTCTTTAACATTTTAAATCTTACAAAGTCAAGTAGTATATTTTCCTGTGCAATTCACACAATTGCAAAATCTGGTTTCTACAAGAAACTGTTGCAGTCTTACCTTTGAAAGCATGCCTACTCTTTGAAGGAACTCTTTTCCTCACTCGCAAAGAGCTGGAAATCCTTCTTCCAGACATGCACACTGATGACAAAAACTATTATTCCTGGAGGATAAAAATTTGAACTAATACATCTATGTGCATTTTATCTGGAGTCTTGAATATTTTCAAAAAAATCATTACATGTTTTGTAGAGTTAATTCCATTTTGAAAACATAAACATTAAAGTTTTCCATAATAGAAAAGTTTATCAAAAATGAAAACAAATCATTTGTCTATATAAGAAAATAGGAACTAGCCATTTTAACATAGAAAGTTTTCCATCTAGCAGCTTCTTTTCTAGTACCTTTAATAAAAATAACTACCATTCAGGTTTTAGCTCATCACTACTTGTGTTGGCGTGGCCAAAGATGTCCTAAATCTTAGGAGAGGGCATTTTTGTTCCTTGTGTAGATCCTCCTTTAAGCACAATAAAGAATGTTCTGAAATTATTATATCATCTACTAAGAGGAAAGATCTATATGGCAGAGACAAAGATGCCTGAAGATTTTATACCATGAAAACACATTAATCATGGAGTCCTGCAACTGGACTGTGTCCAAGACTGATGATTGCTTAATTACACTCACTGGGATTTTCCACAAATTTTCAAAAGAACATGTGTATGTAAAGATACATTATATCAAACACATAACTGGGGTCAGGAAGATGCAATGGGAAAAATAGTTTCAGAAACATGATGGGAAAATTGGCAATATAGAATAAAATATTATTCCAGTTAGTGTGTTCCATGTAGATGAACTGATAATTCATTTCTCCCCTGTGCATGAACAAATTTTATTTTCCACTTATTTAATACTCCATTTTCTTGGCCTATTAGTGTGGGATTAGTCATATATTTAAAAGATTCATGTAGCTATAGTTACTGGCTATTAATGTGCTGATTTTTTTATTTTATTCTTTTATTGGTGCATTATGATTATACATCATAGTGAGGTTCAAAGTGAAGATTTTCTCCCATTCTGTAGGCTGCTCTCTTCGGATTCCTGAATGTTTCCTTGCCTGCACAGATGCTTTTTGTGTTTCTCGCCCCACTCCTCTCACCTCTATACATGTTATTGACATATGTTTCATCATGTTTTCCTCCTAGAGTCTCCTTTTCCCCCTTCCCAGGTCCTTCCCCCAATTCGCTTCCACTCTTCTACTGGTCTCTCCCCTCTATTATCTGAAGTCCCTTTTGTTTCCTATTTTCTTTATAGCTTTCACATATGAGAGAAAACATATGACCTTCAATTTTCTGAGAATGGCTAATCTCAGCATAATATTCTCTAGTTCCATCCATATTCTTACAAATGACATACTCTTGTTCCTCTTTATGGCTGAGTAAAATTCCATTGTGTGTATATACCACATTTTCTTTGTCTATCTGCTCATGAAAAACTAGGTTCACTCATATTGTGAATTGTGCTGCTATGAACATGAATATGCATGCATCACTATGGTATTCTGGCTTCGATTCCTTTGGAAAGATACTGAGGAGTGGCACAGTGGGGTCACATGATGTTTCCATTCTTAGTCTTTTGAGAAACCTTCATACTGATCTCCATAGTGATTGTACTAATTTACAATCCCACCAACAGTGTGTAAGATTTCCTATTTACCTACATCCTCACAAGCATTTATTGTTGTATTCTTGATAATTCCCATTCTGACAGGGCTTAAATGGAATCTCAGTGTAGTTCTGGTTTGCTAATGATGTTGAGCATTTTCTCATATAGCTTTTGGCCATTTGTCTTTCTTCTTGTGAGAAGTGTCTATTCTGTACAATTGCCCATTTTTATTGGTTTATTTGTGTTTTTAGTGTTAAGTTTTTTAAGTTCTTTGTATATCCTAGATATTAGTCCTCTATCAAAGGAGTAATTGGTGAAGATTTTCTCCCATTCTGTAGGCTGCTCTCTTCAGATTCCTGAATGTTTCCTTGCCTGCACAGATGCTTTTCAGTTTGATGCTATTCCATTTGTTGATTCTCAGTTTTATTTCCTGAGCTTTGGAGGGTCTTATTGAGGAAGTTCTACCAGTGCCTATATGTTGAAGACTTGGTCCTATATTTTCACCTAGTAATTGCAAAGTTTCTGGCCTGATCTCTTGTGCAGGGTGGGAGATTGGGGTCTAATTTCATTCTTCTACAAGTGAATAACCAGCTTTCCCAGCACCATTTATTGAAAAGGCTGTCTTTTCTCCAAAGTATGGTTTTGACTCCTTTGTCAAAAATCAACTCTATAAATGTGAGGATTTGTTTCTGTATCTTCTATTCCATTGGACTATTTTTGTGCCAATGTCATACTGTTTTCCTTACTATAGCTCTGTAGTATGATTTGAAATCAGAAATTGTGATGCCTCCAGCATGTTTCTTATTGCTCAGAATTGTTTTGATAGTTTTGGGTCTTTTGTTCTTCCATATGAATTTTAGAACTGTTTTTCTAGCTCTCTGTAGAATGACATTGATATTTTGACAGGAATTGCACTAGATCTGTAGATCACTTTGGGGAGTATGGCCATTTTGACAATATTCACTCTGCCTATTCAAGAACATAGGATATCTGTCTATCTTTTAAGGTTTTCAGTTTCTTTCTTCAGTGTTCTATAACTTTATTGTAGAGGTCTTTTACATTCTTGGTTAGATTTACTTTTAAATATTTTCTGAGGCTACTGTGAATGAATTGTTTTCTGGATTTCACAGGTTTGAGGCCAGCAAGTGCTAACTTAGACCCTGTTTCAAAATAAAAAATAAAATAGGGTTGGGGTGTAGCTCAGAGGTAGAAAGTGCCTAGGTTTGACCCCCAGTACCACAGGGAGAAAAAAAGTAAAAGTTTAAATCTTAAACCCAAAATCAGTATCATGCTTAATAGGGAAACACTAAAACCTATCTTTTTTTTTCAGAGTCTTTTTAAAAGCAGAATGTTCCACATCTGTATGTGAGTCTTCATGTCAAAACAGAAATATATGAGACACAAATAGAATTCTAATGTCCAAGGATACCTCTACCATCCTAAGACCCAGCACTGAAGCAAATGCATGAGCTTGCACTGTTGAGGTGAGGAAAGGGGATCTTATCATGAATGTCCTAGAGCCTCCCTCTTCTTCCAATCCAGCCAGCATTTCTATATGTGTACTTTGGCACCTACAACCTCCTCCCTGCAAACAAGCTGCATATACTGTTGTTTCCTGTTGCAGAAGACCTTCTGAAACTCTTGGAGACAAACACTGGTTGAAAGTAGATAAAAAGATAAAGTCTGAGCAATTCAAATATGGGTAGCCTCTTGTTCCTTAAAAATGGATTGTTTATTTTCTTGCAAATGACATAATTTTGTTCTTTCTTGTGGCTTAGTAAAATTCCATTGCATGTATATACTGCATTTTCTTTATCCATTCATCTGGTGACAAACACCTAGACACTTAGGATGGAACTAGAGAATATTATGCTAAGTGAGACGTGCCAGTCTCAGAAAGTCAACTGTTGTATGTTTTATTTCAAATGTGAAAGCCAGAGAGAAAATACAAAACAAAGGGGACTTCAGATAAATGAAGAGAGAGAAGAGTAGAATAGTGAAAGAGGATTGGGGGAGAGGGTTAGGGAGGGGGAAAAGGAGGATTGAGGAAGGCAACAGCTCAAATAATGTTATGTCCATATACAAAGATATTGCTAACTATGAATCCACTGAAAAAGAAATCCAGAAAACAATCCCATTCACAATAGCCTCAAAAATACTTAAAAATAAATCTAACCCAAGAAGGGAATGGCCTTTATAATGAAAATTATAGCACACTGAAGAAAGAAATTGAAGAAGACCTTAGACTATGGAAGGACATCCCATGTTTTGGATAGGCAGAATGTCATTAAAATGGTCATTCTACCACAAGCAACCTATAGATTCAATGCAATCCCTATCAAAATACCAATGCCATTCTCACAGAGCTAGAAAAAAACGGTCCTAAAATTCACATGGAGGAATGAAAGACATGGAATAGCCAAAGAAATTCTGAGCAATAAGAAGCATGTTGGAGGCATAATTTCAAATGACACTATAGAGCTGTAGTAACAAAAGCAGCTGATATTGGCCAAAAACTGACACATAGACCAATA
The DNA here is from genome assembly GCA_004027185.1 of Glis glis. Taxonomy (NCBI): domain Eukaryota; kingdom Metazoa; phylum Chordata; class Mammalia; order Rodentia; family Gliridae; genus Glis; species Glis glis. Next base: position 38,387 of record PVJS01005706.1, on the reverse strand, counting down.
GAATAGAAGAGAAAATATAGAACCAAATCCTCAAACTTACAGCCAGTTGGTTTTTGACAAAGGACCCTATTTCAACAGAAAAAATAAAAAGGTCTGGGATTGTGGCCTGGGGGTGGAATACACCTGGATTCAATTCCCAATACCAAAAAATTAAAAATAAAAAAGTAAAGGGTACTCAAAGCTCAGTGCATAAAATTCCAAAAATTATTGCACATATAAAAATCTATAGACTATTTTAACTATAGACTATTTTAATGAAAATCAAAGCAAAAATATTTTGAAAAGAGCCACCAGAATCTGGCAATATAAGAAAACAATGTAACCCTAGCAAAGTTTATTCCACAAAAGCTGAGTTTACTCGCTAAAATAAAATATGTTATAATGAATTATATTAATAAATGTGAATCAAACTGTGTAATAATCTAAGCTGCTAATGAAGAATATTTTTTTTGTGGTACCAGGGATTGAACCCAGGGGTGTTCTACCTCCATGCTACACCCCTGGCCCTATTTTTTTATACTTTATTCTGAAACTGGGTCTCACGAAGTTGCAGAGGGCCTCACTAGGTAGAGAGAGAGAGAGACAGGGAGAGAGAGAAAGAGAAAGAGCTGAGGCTGGCTGCGAACCCGGATCCTCCGGTCTCTGCCTCCCAAAGTACTGGGATTACAAGCATGCGCCACCACGCCCGGCTTATAATGAAGAATTTTGAAAAGTTATGTCATTTTTTAAAAAATCAATAAAACACAAATTCAGATAAACCAGCTATCATCACTATTATTTCATACTATACAGGATGTAGCAACCAATCAAATTAACTAGAGAAATAAATTAGAAAGTTCAAATTTAGGCAAAAAGAAATAATGCAGATTGTGAAAAAGATGTATGTATATACCTGAAAAACTAGAAAGAGAAAAGAAACAATTACTAAATTAAAAAATAAACCACCAAAAGTATAACCTTCATAATGTTGGCGATATAACCTTTTGTATGGTTATGTAAGTAAGACTTGAAACACAATAATTTTACTGTCAATCTCTACTAGAATAAGTCTAATAGACAAAAAAACTGCAAAGAAATGGTAAATTGCATTGAATGTTAGTCATACTTAGTAGTAACATTTGCATTGAGTTTTGTTTTGATATTTAATATCTTCAGCTCTATTGATATATAACTGACAAATAGGAATCCTATAGGCTTTGGGTGTACAACACGATGATTTATATATGCATACTTAATGAAATAATCAATATGATTAGCTAATTGAAGCATGGATCACCTCACAACACAGTATTATTAACAATAGCTACCATGCTGTAATTAGACACCAGAAATCATTTATCATATGCTATAAAACTGTACTGTTTGACCAGCATCTCCAGTGTTCCCCCACCCTCCAGCCCATAACAGCCACCATTCTGCTCTCTGCTTCTGTGAGTGTGACTATTTTAGAATCCACATATAAATGATGTCATGCAGGATTTGTTTTTCTGTTTTGGGCCCATATCACTCAGTGTAATGTCCTCCAAGTTCACCCCTGTTGTTACAATAATAATAATATATCTTACTTGAAAAATCTTAGAAATACAGCACAGTCCCTGGATCTGACAGGGAGATCTCCGGTGAGGGATAGGTAGGAGATTTATTCTACAATTATACCATTTTTTGTGGTTTCTATTTCTAATATTATTACATATTGTGCTTTCCCTTTTTATTTTAAATAGTAAAAAATATTGCACTAAAAATTACATATGTAATGTAAGTGAAATCAAATAAAAATCAGAGTTTATATAGTCTTTAAATAAATACTGTAATAAAAAGAATCAGAAACTTAAGGGTTATGCTTTCTCTTATATGGAAGCTAGAGAAAAAATACAAAAGAAAATTGACTTCAGATAAAAGGGAATAGAAAAATAGTGGATGGGGATGCAGGGCAGGAGGAGAAATGGAAGGGGAAAGGGAAGCTTGAGGAAGGGGCAATAGATCAAATAACGTTATGTTTATATATGAATGTATCACTGCCAATCTCACTAACTCATACAGGGGGAAAGGGGAGAGGGGTGGGATCCAGAGGGAAACACATCAAGTGCTGTGTGCATATATAAATGGATTACTTTGAATCTCACTATGTTGTAGACTTACACTGCACAAGGTAAATTCTGAAAAGAACAATTCCAGAACCCCCCAAAATCAATAATAGAAAATCAAAAAAAAAAATAAAACAAGCAATGGCAAAGTAAAAACTAAAAATACAGGCAGAAATTAAATAAGAGTATAAAGCTATAAAATTTCATTCATTAACTTGACACATTTATTGACTACATATAATAGATGCATTACAACTTTCCAGATGTATTAATAAACAAAACATTATAGACCTTACATTACAACAGAGAAATGTATTAATGTCACAAACTTATAGTTCATTCTTTAGTTATACTTATCAGAAATACTTTGGAGGGAAGAAAAGTTAACATGAATTTTATGGAATCATATGTATCCTGAGGAGATAGCTTTATAGTGAAATGACTCTCCTCATAGTGGGCAAATCACTTATTTACTACCTGAGAGGACTTTCCTTTTCCAGAGTCTCTTCATAGAATTTGTCATCTCAGAGTTTCTCAGAGTGTAGATAAAAGGGTTCAACATGGGTGTTATGACTGTATAAAAGACACTCAGTGATTTGTCAATGGGGAAAGTCTTAGCTGGCCTTGCATACATGAAAATACAGGGAACAAAGAAGAGGACCACCACAGTGATATGGGAGCCACAGGTGGAGAGAGCTTTGCGCCTCCCTTCCTGACTCAGGTTCTTCAGAGAGCGCAAGATGACACCATAGGAGACGAGTAAGAGCAGAAACACAGTCATGCAGATCAGTCCTCCATTGGCCATCACTAAGAGGCCAATGACGTAGGTGTCGGTACAGACGAGTTTCAGTAACGGATACATGTCACAGATAAAATGATCAATGATATTGGGGCCACAGAATGGGAGCCCATAAATAGTGCTGAGTTGAATTACTGAGTGCAAAAACCCTCCCACCCAGGACACTACCAGTAACACAACACACACGCATTGCCTCATGATAACCAAATAGTGCAAGGGCTTGCAGATGGCCACATAGCGGTCATAGGCCATCGCCAGCAGAAGAAAGACCTCTGATCCACCAAGAAAATGTTCTGTAAATAGCTGAGTCATACAAAATTTGAAGGATATGATACTTTTTCCAAAGAACAAGTCCGAAATCAATTTTGGGGAAATGACTGATGAGTAAATGGCATCCATAAATGACAAGCTAGCAAGAAAGAAGTACATTGGTGAGTCCAGGGACTTGCTAATGGTTACCGTCACGACAATGAGCAGATTTCCCACCACGGTCAAAATGTAGAAGACCAAGAACATGACAAAAAGCACTTTCTGCTCCTTTGGATTCTGAGTGAGGCCCAAGAGGACAAAGTGAGTTATATTGCTCCTCCGTTCCATCTATTCCTTTATTGATGCTGATTCCAAATATTAAAGCAGTTATCTACAACACAATGAAAAATATTCTTAGAAGTATTGTAATCTTAGTCTTATCCTTTCATTCACTTAAAAATGTATATGAAGAGCCGGGCGTGGTGGCGCACGCTTGTAATCCCAGTACTTTGGGAGGCAGAGACTGGAGGATCCGGGTTCACGGCCAGCCTCAGCTCTCTCTCTCTCTGTCTCTCTGTCTCTCTCTCTCTCTCTCTCTCTCTCTCTCTACCTAGTGAGACCCTCCGCAACTTCGTGAGACCTGGTTTCAAAATAAAGTATAAAAAATAGGGCCGGGGGCGTAGCACGGAGGTAGAACGCCCCTGCGTTCAATCCCCGGTACCGCAAAAAAAAAAAAAATGTATGTGAAGCATCTACTTGTGTCAAGTTAACTGCTATAGATGTTTGAATTACCAAATGGATTAAGATAGGTTTCCCAGCTGTCTTAAGTGATCTAATACATAATGATGGGGTCAAGCAATGAAATAACAACTTGATAAGTGTCACAGTGAATACATTTATTGATTCCAGCCTTGGATTCACAGTGCTGAAATTTCTAAAACAACTGGGATCTTGGAAGGCTTCTCAGAGAAAGTAATATTTCATATAAGTTTAAAGGAGGAATGAGAGAAAAATCTCAAATGGTAAAGGAATCCATACGAAGATACACCATGTATAAAATCACAAAGTTCTAATACCAAAGACTCACCTGAGGTAATTTATATATTTACTAGTTGGTAGGATAAGTTGCAAATTCAAGACTACAAACCAAAAGACACTATTAGTTGCCAGTGCTGTGACTTTAAAACAACGATTTCCCAATTACATATTCCTCATTCCCACTGAACACGTTAACCACAAGAGTCTTTGCATTCCTATTTCTCAGAACATTCTTCTCACGATGATGACCATGTTCTCTAAGACAGAGGTTGATTTCTATGCAGCTCTCCTCTTTCCTTTCTGAGCCCTCACAAGAATCACCTTTCCATGCACATATTTCTACCCATGGTCTCTTCAAGGCAATTTAGGATCTTTCTATCATGAAACCTACACTTTCACAACATCTAACCATTACCAATCCAGATCTACTTCTACAGTTTTAAATATTTATTGCAGCAGCACCACCTCCCAGTGCCAAAGCTGCATTCATTTGCTAGAGCTGCGATAAAAAAGAAATGTGAACACAACATGTGTATTTAAAGCACCCACCTTGGATGAGGCCAATCAAATAAGTAGCACAAATGAAAGAGAAATTTTTTTTGCAGAGTTCTGGGTGCTGGGAATTCAAAATCAAGGTATCAACAGTGGAAGTTCCTTAAAAGACTATGAAGCAAGGAGCTATTCTAGGCCTCCCTCTTTGTCTTGAAGATGACCAGCGGTGTCAATGTGTCATTCTCCATGTATCCAAATTTCTAATTCTAATAAGGATGCCAACCATACTGGATTGAGATCCACCCTAATGACCTTATTTTAATTTAACCACTGCAAAGAACATATATCCAAATAATGTCACATTCTGAAGTATTACTGGCGAGGCACTAAACATACAAATTTGAAGGGAAAGGAGTAGCACAATAAAAGCATACTTGTTTCATGTGACACAATGTGTGACCAGTGACTAACCACAGTCTCAGATATGCCACCAACTAATTGAAACCTCCTTGTAATGTCTTTAACTTGGATATTCCTCTTTTTCTTCACCTACAAGTGCTAAGAGCATTCTAAAATTGCCTGTCTTCATGACTATCTCTCCTAATTTTAAAATTGGTATCTGCGACTATTTCACTGACATCTCCAATTACATATGCATTTAGCACTTAGAAAAGTTCATTTTCAAATTTTTATGATAAATCTGTTTCTTCTTAGGTTTTTCTATATCTAAAAAAATGGCACCTCCTTCCATGCAACTGTTAAGGCCACGTTCTGACAGTGCCCTTCACTCCTTTATTCCTTTCAGGGCACTTATTCGTTGTTTAATAAGTCCTATTCACTCTACCTTTATAATATATTGCAAATCTGATCATTCTTTCTGTACCCTGTTGCATCCCTGGTGTACTAATAGCTTCCTGAAAGGTCTACATATCTTTATTTTGTCCTCCAACAAGCCAATTTCCTGAAGGAGCCCAAATGAGCCTTTTAAATCTTATTCATGTCATATCACTCCCTTCCTCAACATCCCTACAAGAGATTCCCTATCTTATGCTCAAGAAAATCTATTCTCCCTATCTTGGCCTATATGACACTAGATGCCTAGGGTCCAGGCAACCTGCTCAAATTCATCTCTTGCAATTCCTCGTGTTTATCTGCTCAGATCTTTTTACTACTTTTCAAATATCCATACTGATTTTCCATATCCTTGATTTCATTTTTTATTCTTTACTAGATGCTAATTTCATAGACCAGAAGGAGATATCACAACCTCTAGAATTATGGTAAATATTGTACAAAAGAGTTTAGTATCTTCAAATTTTATTTACTGTTATTAATCACCATTGTGTGATTGTAGAGAACCTACCTTTTGTCATGTTAATCAAATAAAGTGGATTTCCAGTTAGTGTCCACTAACTTCTTCAGGGTCCAGGTGTACACCAGAGGTCATGTCATCAGAGAACAGAAATCTTGGTGCTAATCACCTTTTCATCGGGATCCTCTACTTTTCCAGATGAAAGCAAAATTCTTGAGGGTATAACAGGGTTTCTGACTTAATTTTTAATAGTGTAAATATATATTTTTGTGGTACCTTGGATTTAACCCAGAGGCATTCACCTTCAAGCTATACCCCAGCCCGATTTTATTTCTTATTTGGAAACAGGGTCTCACTAGGTTTATGAGAGTCTCACTACTTGCTGAGGCTGTCCTGGAACCTGTGATCCTTCAGTCTCAGTGTCCCAAGTACAGGAATAACAGGCATGCATCACCATGCCTGGCTAGTTTAAATGTATTCATGGCAACTATAATATATAAGCAGACTAGCTACTTTCTTCCTACAGAATTTTTTTCAACATTTCTTCACAAACTCAAGTGACATAATTTCCTGTGAAATAAAAAATTCAGGTGACTGCAAAACTCAGTTTCCACTACCAAGCATTAAATTCTTACCTTTGGAAGCTTATCTACAGTTTAAAAGAGTACTCTTCCCTTTTAAAGTGCTGGAAATCCCTCCTCCATCAAATATGCACACAGAAGTCAAAAGGCTATATTGGTCCTGAGCATATACTTGAAATCATATATCTAGCCGGGGGTGGTGGTGCACGCTTGTAATCCCAGTACTTGGGAGGCAGAGACCGGAGGATCCAGGTTCGCAGCCAGCCTCAGCTACTTAGTGAGGCCCTCCGCAACTTCGTGAGACCTGGTTTCAAAATAAAGTATAAAAAATAGGGATGGAGGTGTAGCCCGGAGGTAGAAAGCCCCTGGGTCAATCCCTGGTACCGCAAAGAAAAAAAAGAAATCATATATCTATATCCATTTTATCCAAAGCCTCTACATATTGCATAAAATTTTTACTTACATTGTAGATTCATTCCAAATTATTTCCTTGGTGCAAACAGAAAAATTCAAAATGTATATGTTAGAATAATTTATGAGAAATACAAACAAATCATACATCTACATAAGAAGACAGTAACTAGACTTTTTAACAAGGAAAGTTTACTGTAGTCACTTCAGAAAAGAATTGCCACCATTCAGCTATTTAGCTAACCTCCTCTCGTGTCGATGTGGCCAAATACATGTATTTGAGAGTTGGAGAGCATATTATTTGTGCCTTTTTCAGATCATGCTTTAATTGTAATGAAGCTTCTTCTGAAATAATTATACCAGTTACTTCTACCTGACCAGGGCAAAGATGACTGAAGACTTTATACCGTGAAGAAAAAAAAAAACATTACTCATAGATTCCCACAGCTGGAATGTGTCCAAGAGTGATTCTTGCTTAATTACATTCACTGGGATTTTGAACAAAATTTTAAAAGAACATCACTATGTAAAGATGCCATTAGATCAATTACATAATGGAAGTCAAAAAGAGTCAAAAAGTAAAAAAGTAGTTACAGAAAAATTCTTGGACAAATGGAATTCAAGAGTAAAATATGAGCCCAGTTAGTTTTTTTTTTCCAATGAAGATGAACTTATCAATTTTTCCTCTGTTTGGGAGCCTTGTTACTCATCAGCTTTGAGGTCACCTCATTCCAGCTTGGGAGGGGCACAAACTACCCACCCAAGTGGAGATTTCTGCATGCAGACAAATCTCCAAGGACAAAATGAGCAAAGACCCTGACAACTTCCTTGTTTACCCTTTCCTTCCCTGATTCATCTGTGACTACCTTGATGTCTTCCCTGACTCATCCCATGACTGCTTTGCTATCTCCTGTGATGAATAATTTCTTACAATGTTTCAGTTATAACCCTCAATAAAAGTAAGACACTGGTGGAAGGAAGGCAGGAGAGACATATATCTCTCTCCTCTCCAGCCCCCTCAGCTGTCTTGTCATTTTGACTCATTCATGTGTGAGACTTCTAATCAATCAATCAATCAATCAGCATCAACACCATCCACTACAAATGATGGAAGGAAGGAAGGAAGGAAGGAAGGAAGGAAGGAAGGAAGGAAGGAAGGAAGAGAAAAACTAACTCAGGGCTGGTTTCATATTAAAGGAATCTGTGCTAACAGCAAAATGTAATGTGTTACCTTGGATTCTCTTTTGCTACAAAGAGGACATTATTAGGACAGTGGTGGAATGGCAATAAGCATTACATATTATATAATAGCACTTTTCCTTTTTTAAAAATACTTTTATTGGTGCTTTTATTGGTGCTTTGTAATTATACATCATAGCAAGGCTCAAAGTGGTAGAAGTATACATGCACACAGCACTTGGTATGTTTCCCTCCAGATCCCACCTCCTCCCCCCATCCCTGTTCATGTGAGATTGGTCATGATACTTTCATATTTGGACATAGCATTATTTGAACTGTTTCCTTCATCAATTTTCCTTTCTTTTTTGGTACAGATGATTGAACTCAGAGGCATTCTACCTCCAAGCTACACCCACAGCCCTATTTATTTTTTATTTTGAAACAGGGTCTCACTAGGTTGCTAAGAATCTAACATTGCTGACTTCTAACCTGCGATCCTCCTGTCTTAGCCTCTCAAGTACTGGGATTACAGGCCTGTGCCACCACGCCTGGCTTATTTCTCCTTTTTTCCCTTTCTTGCTTTCCTCCCTCAGTCCCTTTCCACTATTCTCAATGTCTCTCTCCTCGTTGATCTGAAGATTGACCACCATGCTATGGATATGCCATAAAATTCACTTTTCTTTCTTTTCTCTTCTTCTTCATTTTTTTGAAATGCTTGGAAGTCTTCAGACTAAAGGGTCATTATGTCTACAACTTACTCTCAACCTTTCAGAAAATAGTGTAAGTAAATCTATACATACATAAGACAGAGAAAAATGGAAACAGGAAAATAATGATATTCACATATAATGATGTATGTAAGTCCATATGGTCAAATACAAAAAAGAGAGAAGAAAGTGAAAATCAAATGTAGAAAAATGTAAATATCCAGGCAACCTGGGTGAAGGGTATCCAGGAATTCTTGTAATTTTTATCTAAACCTGAAGTTATGTCAAAATTAAAGTATTTTAAATATATATATGTACACACACATATATAATATATAAGTATATATAGGTACGTATGTGTGTATATATATATACATATATATATGTAGATATATACATATATATATATATATGTATATATATAGGACCTTCATTTCTGTGAACCTTTGTACAACTGTAAGATGCAACCAATAATAGTACCTACCTTAGGGTGGCATTAGGAGGAATAAATACTCCCATAAAATATTATGTAAGGAAATCCGTATAACATACTTAGAAAAATTCATATTATTTTTTCATTTTATTGGTGCATTGTAATCATACATCGTGATGAAGTTCAGAGCAATAGAGACATACATGCACAAAGTACTTGTTGAACTCTCCCCCTTCCACCCCTCTCCCTACCCTTCCCCATACCCAATATTGAGATTGGCATTGATAATTTTGTATATGTACATTGTGTCACTTGAAGTGTTTCCTTCATCAAATCTCTTTCCCCCCACCTGCATCCCTCCCCTAGACCCTCTCCCTCACTCCACTGGGGTTTCTCCTGTTTTGTCTGTTTTTATCCCAATTTCTCCCTAGCTTCCACATATGAGGGAAATCATATTACCCTTCATTTTTTGTGACTGGCTGATCTCACTTAGCGTGATATTCTCTAGTTCCATCCATTTTCCTGAAAAAGACACAATTTTGTTCTACTTTGTAGATGAGTATAATTCCATTGTGTGTATGTCCCATAATTTCATAATCCACTCATCAGTTAATGGACACCTAGGCTGGTTACATTAATGAGTGAGATGGCATTAAATTAAAAGGTTTCTTTGCAGCAAAGGAAACTATCAAGAATCTTGAGGGCCAACAGAATGGGAGAAGATCTTTGCAAGCTATCCATCTGATAGAGGACTAATATCTGGAATATACAAAGAACTTTAAAAACTTAACACTAAGGCAGAATCAAAATATGGGTAAGTGAACTAAACAGACACTTCACAAAAGAAGAAATACAAATGGCCAATACAGGTGAAAAATGTTCAACATCATCAGCAATCAGAGGGATGCAAATCAAACCTACACTGAGGTTCCACCTAACCAAAATTAGAATGGCAATCATCAACAAAACAAACAATAACAAATGCTGTCAAAGATGTGGGGGAAATAGGAACTCTTAAACATTGTTAGCAGGATTAAAAATTAGTGCAGCTACTTTTGAGATCAGTGTGGAGGTTCCTAAAAAGACTGGGAATGGAAGTATCGTATGATTCAAGTATATCACTCCTGGGTATTTTTCCAAAGGGATTGAAACCAAAACATTATAGTAATACATTCATTTCTATGTTGATATCAAAAAATAATTTTAAATAGTGAAATTAATTATTTTTATAAGGCATTCATTCACCTATTTATTTGTAAAGCACTATCATAGGTGCTGAGGATCTAGATGCGAGTTTATATTCTCTTATAGGGAGAAAACAAATAATTAGCAAAATTTTAAGAGTAAAAAATATAGAATGAAAGCTAGTCAAATATGCTAACAGTAAGTGTGAAAGTAAACAGGTGCAACAGGGATAAGGAATGTTGGATGTGGGTTTTTAGAAGGTGATCACAGAAAGCTCAGTATACGAATAAACTCCAAACATTGAACATATACAAAAATCTACTATTTTTTCTTATAAAAACCAATGTAGAAATCCTTAAAAAGAACCACAAGACTCCAGCAATATAAGAAAACAATATAACATTACCTTAGCATAGTTTAGTCAACAAATGCAGACATGACCCAATACAATAAAACCCTGTGATATAATTGATCATTTTAATACATAAAAAGATAACATTGCATAACCCCATAACTGCCAACAAAACACTTTGAAAAACTGCACCATTCTTGATTATTTTAAAAACTCAATAAAATAAAAAAATCAAGATAATTTCAGCTCCCATAACCATTGTTTCATATTAGACTGGCTATAGCAGCCAATGCAGTTAAAAAAAAAGAAATAAATTATCAGTGTTAGAATAGGGACAGAAAGAAACACTAAAAAATAGTGAAAATGATATATGTGTATACTAGGAAAACAAACCACTAAATAGACAGTCTTCATAAATTTGGTGAAATAAAAACAAAGAGCAATGGAAATGTAAGTAAAGTGGAAACACAATACTTTAACTCTACATCTCCACTGGAATAAACCTGTAGTGGAGAGAACTACAAAGAAACAGTAAATTACATTGAGTAATAGTCACTGTTTAACAGGATTAGTATTATTTTTATATTTTTTTATTTTTTGGCTCAACAGATATATAATTGACAAAGAGCAATCATATATGTTTTGGGTGTACAAAGTGATGTTTTGATATACAAATGCACTGTGTAATAACCAGCATTATTAAAGCTAATCAATAAATACATCACCATACATGATTGAAACCTTTTTTGCTAATTTTCGAAGATAGAACACTTAAGATATACCCTCTTATCAATTATCAAATTCCAAGTGCACAATACAGTATAATAAAATATAGCTACTATGCTATACATTAGACACAAGAATTAATTTATCGTACATAATGAAATTTTGTATTCTTTGACCATATGGGAACAGTCAGAACATGGTGTTAGTTAGGCTTCTTTGCCTGCTTCTGATAAAAACCACTGTTATATGAAAATAACTAAGCATGTCCTTGAAGATGCCATATTGTCCCTCTAGCCGCCACCTTTGTTAACTGTGCCCCAACACGTTGCCACTTTGTTCAGTCTGTGCCCTGACATGCCACTATCTTTGTTCTACTTTGGCATATAAACTGGACAGGTACGGTCCATTATGTAGAAGCACCTTGCAGAAGTCTCCTTGTGGAACTTTCTTCACTCAGCAGACTACCGTAGTATGTTCTGTCTGCTCCAGCTAGAATAAAAGCACGTCTCACCCTCCTCGACACCTTGCTTTTTTTTTCAGACAGACCAGATTAAAACCACAACTTCCCTGCCTTGGTTGGTTGCACAAGAAACCAACAGCTTGAGTTTTTCCCCACTCTCCAGCCCACAACAACTACCATACTTGTCTCTGCTCCTCTGAATGTGAATGCTTTAGATTCCAGATATAAGCTATTCCATGCAATAATTGTCTTTCTGTGTCTGGCTTATACAACTTATTACGTCCTCCAAATTCACCCTTGTTAACACAAATAATAAGATTTCTTAGTTTAAAAAATCTTAGAAACACATCAAAAGACCTAGGACTGGAAAACTATTAATAGTTGAGTAGGACATTTATTCCATAGCTTTACCATTTTCTGTGAGTTCTACTTTTAATATTATTATCTATTATGTTTTCCACACATTATTATTTTTTGTGGTACTGGGGACTGAACCCAGGGTCATTCTACCTCCGAGCTACACCCTCAGCCCTATTTTTTTATTCTTTATTTTGAAATAGAGTCTCACTAAATTGTGGAGGGCCTCACTAAGTAGCAGAGGCTAGCCACGAACCTGCGAGCCTCCTGTCTCAGCCTCCCAAATACTGGGATTACAAGCATGTGCCACCACACCTGGCCATACATTATTTTAAAAAGAAAAACTATTGTATGAAAAATTAGATTTGTAATGCAGCTGAAATAAAATAAAGATAAGAGTTATGTAGCATTTAAATATTAGACTACTATAATGAAAAGAATCAACATAATTTAAAATCTAAAAGCAAGACATGAATGACAAAACAAAGAATAAAAATAAATGCAGATATTAAAGTTGATGTAATCCTTCAAAATTTTCATTAATTTATTTATTAAAAATTGTTAATGATGCCCAACCATACATTCATTACCGCTTCCCAGTGCAATGATAAACAAGGCATTACAGAGTTTACATTACAACAGGGAAACCCCATAGTAGCACAAACATGTAGTTCATCCTTTAATTACACTTACCAGAAATGCTTTGAGGGAAGGGAAGTTAGCACCAGCTTTAAGAAGTCTTGATGTATCCTAAGGAGATCACTTTATAGTGAAATGACTCCTCGTGATGGGCGGCTCACTTATTTACTGCCTGACGGGACTTTTCTTTTCCAGAGTCTCTTCATAGCATTTGTCATCTCTGAGTTTCTCAGAGTGTAGATTAAGGGGTTGAGCAGGGGGGTTATGACTGTATAAAACACACTCAGAGATTTGTCAATGGGGAAAGTCTTAGCTGGCCTTGCATACATGAAAACACAAGGAACAAAGAAGAGGACCACCACAGTGATGTGGGAGCCACAGGTGGAGAGAGCTTTGCGCCTCCCTTCCTGACTCAGGTTCTTCAGAGAGCGCAAGATGACACCATAGGAGACGAGTAAGAGCAGAAACACAGTCATGCAGATCAGTCCTCCATTGGCCATCACTAAGAGGCCAGTGACATAAGTGTCAGTACAGGCGAGTTTCAATAAAGGGTACATGTCACAGATAAAATGATCAATGACATTGGGACCACAGAATGGGAGCCCATAAATAGTGCTGAGTTGAATTACTGAGTGCAAAAACCCTCCCACCCAGGACACTACCAGCAACACAACACACACGCATTGCCTCATGATAACCAAATAGTGCAAGGGCTTGCAGATGGCCACATAGCGGTCATAGGCCATCGCCAGCAGAAGAAAGACCTCTGATCCACCAAGAAAGTGTCCTGTAAAGAGCTGAGCCATACAAAACTTGAAGGAAATTATATTTTCCCCAAAGAACAGGTCAGAAATCAATTTTGGGTAAAAGACTGATGAATATATGGCATCCATAAATGACAAGCTAGCAAGAAAGAAGTACATTGGTGAGTCCAGGGACTTGCTGATGGTTACCGTCACGACAATGAGCAGATTTCCCACCATGGTCAAAATATACAAGAGCAAAAAAATGACAAGAAGTACTTTCTGCTCCTTTGGATTCTGTGTGAGGCCCAAGAGGACAAAGTGAGTTACATTGCTCCATCGTTCCATTTATTCTTTTATTGGTGCTGATTTCACACATTAAAGCAGTTTACCTACAAAACAATGAAAAATTCCTTAGAATCATTATATTATTTAATCATTTATTATCTTAAAAAATGTATATGAAGCATCTACTTGTGTCAAGCTGCCTGCTATAGAAATCTGGATTAACAAGTGGAATAAGTCAGGCTTCCCTAAGCTTTGTGTTTTGATACAAAATGAGTTCAGGGAGGTAAAAACCAATTTAATAAATGTCATTACAAATATGATTATTTTTGCCATGCTGTGGTTTCTCAGTGTTGGAATTATTAAGACAACAGGGAGACTTCTCAGAAGAAGCATTATTTAGATGAGTTTAAAGGAGATGTGATGTGACAATATGAAATTGAAAGGGAAATGTTGAAAATCTGTAAAAGTATAAAGTCAAAAAAGTATAATATCAGAGACTCACTTAAATAATTTAAATATTCACAGTGAGTAAAATAAATTATGATTATAATATCATGAACCAAAAATCACTGTGTTAGTTGCTAGTGCTGTGACTATAAAGAGTGATCAAGTGGTCTTCCAGCACTTTCCAGTCATATGTCCCACACTTCTGTTGGATACCTCAAGCACATTTATTATAACACCATCATACCTCCCATTACTAAATGATGTATTAATGCTAGATCTTCTGTAACAAATCACAGATTGAGTGGTTTAAAAAACAGAAATTTGTTGTCTCAGAGTTCGGCATGCTAGAAATTAAAAATCAAGATATAGACAAGTGTTGGTTCTTTCAGAAGACAACGAGAGAAAGAGCTGTTCCAGGTCTCTCTCCTTGGCTAGCAGATAACCAACTTTATATTCATGTGTCATTCTTCCTGCATCCAAGTTTCTCATTCTATAAGAACACCAGTCATATTGAATTGGAGCCTGCCCTGATGACCTTTCTTTCATTTGATGACTTCTGCAAAGACGCTATCCCCAAATACAGTTGTGTTCTGTGGTCCTGGATGTAAACACCTCAACATAAATCTTAGACTGGAGTTAAGGTTAAGGAACACAGTAAGACCATAACTGTTTCATGTGATACCATGTGTGATCAATAACTATCACAGAGTGTCAGATATCCTGCCAATTTACTGAAATCTCCTTTTAGTATCTCTCCATGGACATTTCTCCTTCTCCTAACCTACAGATGCTTAAAGTACTCTAAAATTGTCTGTCATACCAACAAGCTCTCCTAATTTCCTAATTTTCAAACTGGTATTTGCCACTATTTAATTGACTTCTCTCCAATTAGCTATTCATATAGTATTTACAAACATGAAGTTTGAATTTTTCACATCTTTTCTTTCTTATATTTTCTCTATCTAATGAAATGTTGCCTCTTTCTATGCAACCATTCAGGCCAAATTCTGACAGTGTCCTTCACTCCTTTATCCTCTCACATTACTTATTCATGCATTTCATAAGTCATGTTCACTGTCCTTTTTAATGTATTGCAAACCTCATCATTCTTTCTCCACCCCATTACATCTCTGATGTACTGCAGTAGCCTCCTGCCAGCTCTACCTACTTTCATTTTAGTTTCCAACAAACTTTTCCTGAAGCAGCCCAAAGGATCCTTTTAAATCTGATTCAGATCATAATCGCCCCCTTGCTCAAAACTCTGACAGGAGACTCCTTTCTCATGCTCAAGAAAATTCATTCTCCCTACCTTGACCTATGACCCTAGACAATGAAATCTAGGACCTACCCAAATTTCAACTCTTGCAATTCTCCATGTTCATGTGCTCAATACTTTCACTACACTTCAGATGTTCATAATGCTTTGCCACTAGTTTATTTCCATCTATTCTTTAACAGATGCTAATTTTAGAGGCCAGAAGCAGATATCACAACCTGTAAAATAATGGTAAATAGTGTACAAAAGTGTATTATATATTCCATCTTTTATTTCTTTATTCAACTCACATGTGTTTGTAGAGCATTTACCTTATGTCAGGCCAAGCAGACAAGGTGGACTTCCAGACATGACAGAGCATCCACTAACTCATTTAGTGTCAGGGTCTACACCAGGGATCATGTCATCAGAGGACAGAAATCTTTGTGCTAACTGAGGAATCGCCTTTTCACCAGGATCTTCCACTTTTCAGGATGGAAGTACAACTGTTTAGGGTACAACATGATTGCCGACTTTATTTTCAAATACTTAAAGTATATGCATGACAACTTTCACATACAACCAAATCAGCCACTTTCTGCCTGCAGAAGTTGTTTCAACATTTAAATTCTTACAAACTCAAGTGATAGAATTTCCCATGTAATGCAAAAGTCACACAATTGCAAAGCCTGCCTTCTGCTACCAACTGTTAAATTCTTACCTTTGGTAGCTTATCTGCAGTTTAAAGGAGGACTCTTTACCTCATTCATAAAGATCTAGAAATTCCTCCTGCATCCAGTATGCATACAGAAGGCAAAAAGCTGTAATGGTCCTGGAAGATATATTTGAAATCATATAGCTGTGTCTATCCATTTCTCCATAGACTCCTATATGTTGCAGAAAAACATTACTTGCATTGTAGATTGATTTCAAAGGAATTTCATAGTGCAGACAAAAAATTAAAAGTTTCCATATCAGGATAATTTATTAAAATGAAAACAAATTATATACCTACAAAGGAAGATAGCAGCTAGCCTTTTAACAGTATAAGTTGTCTAAGTTCTTTCCTAGTAATTTTAATAAAGAATACCATTCATCTGTTTAGCCATCTCCTCTTATGCTGGTATCGCTACATACATGTATTTGAGATTTGGAGATGACATTTCTTTGCCTTTGTAGATCTTGCTTTATGCCCAGTAAAGCATCTTTTGAAAAAACAGTATCAGTTACAAAGAGGACGGAATCTTCTACCAGTCAAAAGAAAAGATCACTGAGGTATTTATACCATGAAACCATATTAGTCATGGAATCTTATAACTGGAATATATCCAAGACTGAGTTGTGCTTAATTAATTTCACTGGGTTAGTATTATGCTAACTACTTTACCATTTTCACTAAGCCTGGTGGCACAGGTGTTACTATTGCTGTTTTGACTCCTCTATACTCAGAAAAGGACAGTGACTAGAATTCAAACCAGCTCTTTCTGGCTTCAGAATATTCATTCTTTACCATGGTATCTCTGAAATCTAAAGCACATCACAGACCCATTTAAGGTTCTGGGCACTAGGCATGGTGGCGCACGGCTGTAATCCCAGTACTTGGAAGGCTAAGACAGGAGGATTGCAGGTTCGAGACCAGCCTCAGCAACTTAGTGAGATGCTCAGCAGCCTAGCAAGACCCTGTTTCAAAACAAAACACAAATTTTTTCAAAGGGCCAGCGGTGTAGCTGGGAGGTAAAATGCCCCTGGGTTCAGGGTTCAATTCCCTGTACCACACAAAAACAAGAAAGGAACATGGGTTTCTGGGACCTCAGAACCTGATTAGAATTCTAGCTCTGTCGCTTACTGGCTGTGGGGTGATGTTGCCTCATCTCCCTGTACTTTAGAATCCTCATCTTTAAGAGAGACAATAATAATACTTCAAGGGATCGACACAAGAATTAAATTAGTTAATAGGTGCAAAGCACTTATAATAGTGGCTGGCACCTAGTAAATGATGTTTTCTATTATTATTTAAATTGTTATTTCTGTTTTATATTCTGTATAGTTTTTTCCCTTTATTGATTGAACAGAATAAATGTTAAAATTTAAAAAGGACCATCAAGAAAAGAAAAGAAAAAAAGAAAAGAAAAGGTTGACAGATTTAACCATGGAAATATAGAAATATATTTACATAGTCAAAAATTCCACATAGAATAAAAATATTTTAAAAAATTATAGGCTGAAGAAATAATGGCTACATATACAGTGGTAAAAGGGATCATTTCATTGGTATATAATTAGATCATAAAATCAACATGGAAAAGATATGCAAAGATAATAGACAAAGTCATTAATGTGCAAGTGATAAAAAGGAATACAAATCATTTTAAATGAGAAATGATGCTTAAATTCAATTACATTTAGTGAATTTCAGTTAAAGAGTATAAATAAAACAGAATTTTTCATCAACATCTATAAAAATGTTTATCAAGAGCAGTTTGTTATGAATGTAGACACACATGTTCTCTTCTCAAAGACAGGCAATCGCATATCTTAATACAAGTCCATGGATGTAATTATGGCAATAACTATGACCACCAACATTTTAAATTCATATACTAAACAAATCAGCTTCTGGGAACTTATATTTAGACTTAAAAAAAGATTTTATTGCAGATGTTTGCCATAGAGGAAGATTGGTATCAACATGAAAAGGACTGTATGGTGATTTTAGTACATCTTTGTATAAGGAGATAGTTAGTATACAGTAAAAGGAAAACTGAAGATAAAGTAATCTATGTGAACTAGAAAAAAAAGTGACCAAGCAGCTGAGGAGTGAATATGAACTTTTATATGCAGAAATATAACCACTCATGCTTATCTATAAATACTCTTAAAAGGAATCTCAGAAGCACATTTCAGTGACCAGTGATGGCAGCTAAGATTAGAACTCGGAGACCCTGGTGGTGGATGGGAAGATTTCTTTTACAGTTTTACCATTTTGTATGGATTATATTTTAGTATTTATAATTATCAATTATATTTTCCTTTTATATTATAAAAGTCAAACTATTAAACTAAGAATCTCATATGTAATGCAACTGAAATCAAAAGGGAATAGCCTATATAGCATTCAATATTTAGCTAGTAAAATAAAAAGAAGCAAAAAAATGAAAGAATCAAAATATAAAATTACCAGTAATAAAAATACATGCAGAAATTCAATAAAAACCAGTGTAATGCTATAAAATTTTCATGTATTGATTTATTATATATTATAATTGGTCATCTAGTATCAGTGAATTACACCACTCCAGGTACAGTTATAAATAAGATATTACAGAGTTTGCATTACAACAGGGAAACATGTTAATAGAAAAAAACATGTAATTCATTCAAATACTTACCAGAAAAGCTTTTGAGGGGAAGGAAGTTAGCATCAGTTTTAAGAAGACTTAGAATCAAATGATTATCCTTGTGGTGGGGACTCACTTATTTACTACTTGAAATAATTTTTTTCCAAAGCTTCTTCATAGCATTTGTCATCTCTGAGTTTCTCAGAGTGTAGATAAAGGGGTTCAGCATGGGGGTTATGATTGTACAAAACACACTCAAGGGTTTGTCAATGGGGAAAGTCTTAGCTGGTCTTGCATATATGAAAACACAGGGAACAAAGAAGAGGACCACCACAGTGATGTGGGAGCCACAGGTGGAGAGAGCTTTGCGCCTCCCTTCCTGACTCAGGTTCTTCAGAGAGCGCAAGATGACACCATAGGAGATGAGTAAGAGCAGAAACACAGTCATGCAGATCAGTCCTCCATTGGCCATCACTAAGAGGCCAATGACATAGGTGTCGGTACAGACGAGTTTCAGTAAGGGGTACATGTCGCAGATAAAATGGTCAATGACATTGGGGCCACAGAATGGGAGCCTATAAATAGTGCTGAGTTGAATTATTGAGTGCAAAAGCCCTCCAACCCAGGCCACTACCAGCAACACAACACACACCCATTGCCTCATGATAACCAAGTAATGCAAGGGCTTGCAGATGGCCACATAGCGGTCATAGGCCATCGCCAGGAGAAGAAAGACCTCTGATCCACCGAAAAAATGTCCTGCAAAGAGCTGAGTCATACAAAACTTGAAAGATATGGTATTTTCCCCAATGAATAAGTCAAAAATCAATTTGGGGGAAACAACTGATGAATAAATGGCATCCATAAATGACAAGCAGGCAAGAAAGAAGTGCATTGGTGAGTCCAGGGTCTTGCTGATGATAATGGTCATGACAATGAGCAGATTCCCCACCATGGTCAAAATGTAGAAGAGCAAGAACATAACAAAAAGTACTTTCTGCACCTTTGGATTCTGTGTGAGGCCCAAGAGGACAAAGAAAGTTACATTGCTCCTTCGTTCCATCTATTCTTTTATTAAAACTGCCTACCTAGAAAAACAATGAGCAATCCTTAGAAGTCCATAATTTTAATCTTTATGCATTCATTCACTAAAAACATTATATATGAAGTATCTAGTGTTATAGATATCTGGATTACCAAGCAGAATAAAACAGGTTTCCCTGCCTTTAGTGATTTCATACATAATGGTGGGATCAGGCAATTAAAGTGTCATAGTAAATGCATTTACTTATGCCATGGAAAGAATTCACAGTGCTGGAATTTCTAAACCACTGGGGTCTGGGAAGGCTTCTAAGAGGAGATGATACTTCAGGCAAGTTTAAAGGATTGAGATAACAAGTGGGAATGAGAAGAGTGTTCTATGAGAAGATGCACCCACCGTATCAAAGTCACAAAGGCGTAATACCGAAGACTCACATTATAATTTACATACTTATGGTGGGTAAAATAAATTGTGAATGTAGGACTGTAGATCCAACATCACTATTAGTTGTTAGTGCTGTGACTTTAAAACAATTATTGCCTTTCCTCCACTTTCCAATATCATGTCCCCCATGCCTACTGAATACTTCAACTGCAAGCATACCTATTTCTAGAAATATTCTGCTCATGATAATGTATGTGCTCTCTAAGACAATAGATGTCTTCTCTATAGTTCTCCTCTTTTCTTTCTGGAGATTTCCTCACCATAATCTTCTTTTTCAATGTTTATATTTCTACCCACAGTCTCTCCAAGGCAAACATAGGCTCTTTTTATCACAATCTCCAAACTCTCCCAATATCTACGCATTAAACATTTATTGCAACAGCACCTACCTCTCAGTACCAAAAGCTGTATCTTTTGCTAGAGATACTGTAACAAAGTACCACAAGCTGGGTAGTTTAAGAGACTAGAAGCCAATATCACAACCTCTAAAATAATGGTAAATATTGTACAAAAGTGTATTGTACATTGGGTAATATATTCAATCTTTTATTTACTTATTAAACCACCATGTTTTTGTAGATCACTTACCTTTTGTCACATCAATCAAACAAGGTATCACAGAGTGTCCATACGTCATTTAGGCTCAAGGTCTACACCGGGGTCATGTCACCAGAGGACAGAAATCTTGGTGCTGAGGAATCAGCTTCTCACTGTAATCTTCTACTTTTCCAGATAGAAGCATAACCCTTGAAGATATAGCAAGGCTGCTAACTTCGTTTTGTAACTTTTTAAATATATTCATTGCAAATATCAGACAAGATCAGCAATTTTTCTGCCTGCAGAAATTGTTCCAACATTTTAATTCTTACAAACTCAAATCAGATAATTTTCTATGTAATGAAAAACTCACACAATCACAAAGTCTGGTTTCCACTACTAACTATAAATGCTTACCTTTGGAAGCTTATTTATAGTTTGATGGACAATTTTTTTTCTGCTCACTCATAAATAGCTGGAAATCCCTCCTCCATCCATATGCACACAGTAAAAAAAAATTGTATTGGTCCAGGAGGATATGTATGAAACCACATAGCTATGTCTATCCATTTGCTATGGAGTCCTCCAAATATTGCAGAAAATTATAACTTGCATTGTAGATCAATCTCAAAGAAATTTCATGGTGCAAGCATAAAAATTAAAATTTTCCATATTAGAATAATTTATCAAAAATGCAAGCAAATCACCCATCTGCCTAGTAAGATAGCAATTAGCCCTTTAACACGGAGAGTTTTCTCTATTATTTTCTAGTAACTTTAATAAAGAATAAGCACTGTTCAGCTATTTAGCCCATCTCATCGCATGTGATCATATGGCCAAATACTCACACTTGGGATTTAGAGTGAGCATTCTTATGCCATGTTTAGATCATGCTTTATGCCTAATGAAACATCTTCTAAAATAACATATCCATTACTTAGAGAATAGTGTTTTCTACCTCTCGGTGATCTACAAAGATCATTGAACATTTTATATCATGAAACCACATTAATGATGGATTCTCTCAACTGGAATGTGTCCAAGACTGATTCTTGCTTAATTGCTTTCACTGGGATTTTCCCCAGTTTTTTAAAAGTAAATTTACATGTAAAGATACCATTAGGTCAATCACATAACTAGGGTCCAGAAGATGTAACAAGGAAAAGTAGTTTCAGAAACATTATGAGACAATTGTCAATCAAGAAGAAACTATCAGCCCAGTTAGTTTATTCCAAAGAAGATGAACTTATCATGAATAGTATTTCATTGTGTAAATATGCCACATTTTCTTATTCATCTTTTTAAAAAGAAGGAGATTCTGCCATTTGCAACACCATGTGTAAAAGTAGCACTGCCGATACCACTACTCTGTACACGGAGGGGTGGGGAGTGGAGTGGGACATGAAGGGAAACACACCAAGACCTGTGTGTTTTTTTATGACTTTGGACCTCACTATGATGTGTAACTGCAATGCACCAATAAAAGTATAAAATAAAACCCTCTGAGGAAGTGGAAATTGAGCCTGAAGGCCTGGAAGAGGACCATTTAGGGAATAAATATGAGCAAGTACAAAGGTCTGAGGTCAAGAATGGGGCCGTAACAGCAGAAGCACAGTGACCAAGGGAGAGCGCAATATTAGAAAAGGTCAGAGATGAACGTTTGTGGGTGGGGGTGGGGGACAATTGCTCAGCATCTGATAGAACATGGAATGTCAATTTTAATTTGGTGTAGATGGCATTTGACAGATACCTTTCCTCCTTCCAATCTACATGGCTCATCTTTCCGAAGTCAATGCTTTTACATGAGAAAACATAGAAATTAAAATAAGAAGGCCACGCAGAGGCAAAGTAGAGATCAATGCTGTTGACTACACCAAAGAGTCCACCAGAAAAAGTAGCTGCCAGGAAGTGCACACAGTCCTCTGAGACAATCTGGTTGCTTGAATGCCTATGTTTTATTTTGTTTTATCCTCATTTTAATTACAACAGAACTAATTATAAGATTAAGGTTAATTGGGGATATTAGAATCAGAAGAGAAAAGAATAATGACACTTATCCAAGTCAGATAAAATTCATCTCTCCACAAACAGAAAGTCTTCTCCCGTGGATGACTCAGGACCTTCAGCTCATGGTCTCATTCCTGGACATAGTTAGATAAACACTGTAAATTCTTGCCCTTGAACTCTTGAATCCACCTTCAGATTTACAGAGTCCCTCTGTCTTCTAAGCTGCTCTATCACATAACTTGTTTCACTTTTATAAAGCCTTTTCACTCAGAATTATTCTTGTTTTTGTACATTACATATTTACTTATTTATTTTTATACTTTTATTGGTGCATTATAGTCTCACATCATAATGTATGTAGTTCATAGTGACAGTAACATACATGCACACAGCACTTGGTGATCTTCCCCCCAGCTTCCTCCCCATTTCCCCCTCCCTTCCCCATACATGATATTAAGATTGGCATTGGTATTCTCACATCTGTACATAATGTTAGTGAAAGTGTTTCCTTCATTAGTTCTCCATCTCCCTTTCCTCACCCTCCCCAAGACCATCTCCCTCCCTCCACTGTCCAAAGTCCCTCATATCCTAATCATAGCTTCCACATATGAGAGAAAACATATGACCCTTCACTTTCTGTGACTGGCAAATCTCACTTAACATAATATTCTCCAGGTCCACCCATTTTCCTGCAAATGACATAATTTCATCAAGAAGTCAAACAACAATAAATGCTGGTGAGGATGTGAGGAAATAGGAACTCTTCTACACTGTTGGTGGAATTGCAAGTTGTACAGCCCCTCTGGAGATCAGTGTTGAGATTCCTCAGAAAATTGGGAATGGATCCACCATAAGATCCAGCTATACCACTCCTGGGTATCTTTCCAAAGGGACTGAAATCAGAATATTATAGTAATACATGCATATCCATGTTTATAGCAGCACAATTCATAATTACCAAATTATTGAACCAACCCAGGTACCCATCAACAGATGAGTGAACCACAAAATTATGGGATATACACAATGGAATCCTACTCAGCAATAAAGAAGAATAAAAATACGTTACTTATTTAATACCTATGTCTCTCAACCAGAAAGTGTGTCTTTATTCACATATGTGTCATTGCTATGATATACACCATAGTGTTTAAGAGTGTGAATCCTGAAACAGAACTAAATGAGTTCAAAATCTGCTTCAGGTATTGATTACCTCCGTTACATAGGGGAACTCATTTAAATTTTTCAAGCTTTAGTTACTTAATTTAGAAATAGAAAAAAATAGTATCTATTTCATAAGACTCTCGTGGAGATTAAATAATACATTGACTTTGTAGCATGAACCACATAGTAGTAAATATTAGTAGGTTTTACTATAATTATCAAGTATAGTACTACAGTTTCCTTATTTTTCATAAAAATTCCATTTATTATTTTTTAAATTTATTTTTAAGCTCATTTCATTTTTAATTTAATATATTTTTATTGATGCATTGAAATTATTTATCATAATGAAGATCAGAGTGATAGAAAAATATATTTACACAGCACTTGGTGTGTTTTCTAATTTACTTTAAACTGATGCATAAAAACACTAAAAATTGTACATATCAGTGGAGTACCATGTGATGTTTCAATACATGGATACATTATATAATGTTTAAATCAGTTTAAACATATCTCCCCAAATATTTATCATTTTGGGGGGTGAAAACTTTTAAAATCCTTTTTTCCAATTTTTTAAAATGTACAGTACAGCAGGTTGTGGTGGCACACGCTTGTAATCCAATACTTGGGAGGCCAAGACAGGAGAATCACAGGTTCTGTCTGCCTCAGCAACTTACCAAGACCCTCTGCAATTTAGTGAGATTCTGTTTCAAAATTAAAAATAAAATAAAATAAAATACAATGGGTGTACATAATTTAGAGGTATAAATCTCTGGGTTCAGTCCCCAGTACCACACACACTAAAATGTACAGTATGTCATTCATTATTATATGCAGTCAGCCTACTGCACAATAGCACATTAGAACTTCTTGCTTCTCTCCAACTGTAACTAACTCCTATTGATCAACCTTTCTCTTTCCCTACCCCATCCCCACTATCCCAGACCTCTGATAATCACCATTCATTCTACTCTCAACTTCTATGGGATCAACTGTTAGTGAGGATGTGGAGAAGAGGAAACCCTTGCACACTGCTGGTGGGAATTTAAATTAATGCAACCATTATAGAAAACAGTATAGAGGTTCCTCAAAAATAAAAAACAGAACTACCATATGATCCAGCAGTCCCAGTACTGAGTACATATCCAAAAGAAATGAAGTTAGTTTGTTGGAAAGACATCTGAACTCCCATATTCATTGTAGAGCTGTGCATAACAGCCAAGAAATGGAAACAACTTAAGTGTCCATCAGTTGATAAATAGATAAAGAAAACATAGTGCATATACACACTAGAATGTTCTCACCCATAAAAAAGAATGAAAGTCTGTCCTTTGCAGCAATGTGGATGGAACTAGAGATCATTGTTACATGAAGTAAGCCCAGCACAGAAAGGCAAGTGCCGTGTGATCTCACTTATATCTGGAGTCTAACAAATTTGATCTTCATTAAATTTTGAGGTCTTCTTTAGCCTGATTTTAATTTTGGAGACTCTTCAGATTTTTAAAGTGAATTGTTTGGAGTTCATTTTATCCATCCTATATTAATTTGGAGAAGGAGGGATATTCTCAGAATTCAGTAATTTCCACATGGTCTCTTGATATAGTATCTACCTATAGTTGAAAAATAAGTATAAATCATAGTTTTTTAAAAATCAGACAGAAATGAGACCACTGATGAAGAGGAGAGAGAGGTAATAAAGACCGTGCCGTTGTATTGCACACCAACTGAGTGGCAAACACTGTCCTGTATCCTTGCATATAATGTCTCATCCAAGGCCTAATAAAAATAACCCTAAACCAGATGTGGTGGTGCACACCTGTAATCCCAGTACTTGAAAGGCCAAGACAGGAGGATTACAGGTTCAAGGCCAGCTTCAGCAACTTAGTGAGACCCTCAGCAATTTAGCAGGACCCTGCTTCAATTTTTTTAATTTGTTTTATTTTAGCTCAGAGGTAGAATGTCCCTGGGTTCAATCCCTAGTGCAAAACAACAACAACAACAATAATAATAATAATAATAATAATAATAAAGAACAACAACAACACTATGGTATATGTTCTAACTTTTCATTGTACTTATGAACAAAAATTAAAACAAGATCCTGAGAGACTGTGAAATACAATGTTACATAAACTACTGGAATAGAATCCAATCCCAGCCCTAATGACCTTACAGCCCAGATCCTTCTACATGACCCAAAAATACATCAGGAATTCCCGGTGCCAAATAATGACCTTTCACAGTCAGTAATTTCCTGGCCTAAAGTTAGAGGGAAAGTTATATGCCATAATATCGGTCATACTAGAAGAAGCCTTTTCACCTAAAGAGATGGAGCAGGGCAAGATCCACAAATGTCCTGATGCAGACATAATGAGCATCCTGGTTCTTCTAAAAATAAAGAAGGCAAAATCTGCCCCAACTGGAAGTTAGGGAAGCACCAATCAATATATTTTTTGCCTTAAAAACCACTTTTATAGTATTTACTACATGCCTGGCACTGTTAGTAAACACGTAGCATATAACTTACTTGAATGACACCACAAATTTAGGAGAGAGGAACTTTCATTCCCATTTCTACAGATGAAGAAAATGTGGTATAATCAAGCTAAATAATTTGCCCAGGTGAATAGTTGTATGTTTTCTCCCATATGCAGAAGCTAGACAGAAATTGGGTAACAAAAGAGACCTCAGATAGAAGTGCAGATTCTAATGGAATGATGGAGGTGGTTTAGGAGAGGGAGGAGGGGAGCAACAGTTCAAATAATGCTATGTATGTATACAAGATTACCAATACCCATCTCAATGAAATGTACAGGGGTGGGGAGTGGGATGGGATCCAGAGGGAGAGACACCAAGTGTCGTGTGCATGTATAATCCTACCACTCTATACCTCATCATGAGGTACAATTACAATGCACCAATAAAAGTATGTTAGAAACTAATAATAATAATTTGTCCAGGTCACATCCAAATAGGAAATCTGATTCCAGAGACTGCTCTTTTCTCTCTACCACACTATCTCCTCTGAACAAAGGTCTCCCTTCCTTTTATGTCTGTTCATATTCTAGTTGCCTGCTGTGTTGACTCAGACTCATAGTAAAGTCACCCTTTGATCCTCTAACAAGGGTTGTCAGAAGAAAAATCAAACCCATAAATGTCTCATCCTCAAAGACAGAGGCATGGGATCAAAGGAGATCACAAAACCCTAAGGGAGCAGTACAGAAGTGGCCAAGCCTGTCAGAAGCATTCCAGACCCTAAAAGTACCATAATACAGGTCAGTTCAGAGTATTACTCATCACTGCAGGGACAGAGAAATTATGTATCATCCCTACTAAAGTTAATAAAAAGTTCAAATAATACTACAGCCATGTACAAATGTTTTCTTACCAATCTCACTGACTCATGTGGGGAGCTAGGAGTGGGGAGCTAGGAGTGGGGAGCAGGGTGGGATGTGGAGGGAAATAAGTAAAGAGCTGTGTGCATGTATGTTTTTAACACATGGAACCTCACTATGATGTATAATTGCAATGCACCAATAAATTATAAAAATAACTGAACAGCTTCAACTGAGTATATTTTATATTAAATATTATGTGCAGTCAAAAATAAATTAATGAGATTCTATTATAGTTAGATACCCCAAGTAATAAGAATGTTCATAGTAGCTAAGACCTATTGGGCATTTTGTGGTAATAAAAACTTTACAAGGATTATGTATTTGACCTTGAAACTATCTGTCATTACTCTTTTAACTCAAACTTAAAGAACTGTGGCTTGCCAAAGTTCATATCTGTGGTAAAAAAAAAAGTTTGGATCTATCTTACTCTGAATCTGTGCTTTTAACCATGACAATATACTAAACCCTATCATCCATTCCACCAAAATATGCATTCAAAAATAATATATGAAATAACCTTCACAAAGAAAAATCTGAACACAAGGCTCCCAGCATGAAGGACTAGTTCAGATTATAATGAGTTTTAGTTCAAATAAGGCAGTTATAAGACATGGTAAAATTTCCCTTTGAAGAAAAAGACAAAAAAAGAGAATCAGGCCAGATGTGATAAACAAATAGAAAAAAACAGAAAGAGAAGATGGAGAATAAATATTCATAGAATTTCTATTTTCATGGAATACTTCATTTTTATCATGCATTTGCAAAGGTAGTGAACAGACACTGCATGATTTATGAAGAATTGAGAACTCATAATTCTCATAGTTTCTGTTATGAAAGATATTTCCCAGGAAATGAGAGCCATTAACAGGCTGAGGACACATGCATAATTTATATCCTATTGCTCAAAGTATGTGCATAGATCACCTGTTTAAAGACATCTGGATAATTTATTGAAAATGCAGATGCACCTGTCCAGCAAGAGTCCGACTGCCTTAGATTTCTAGAGATATGTCCTCAGAATGTGCACTTCAACAAGAACCTTAACTGATACTGATGATACACCAAAGTTTGATAACTAAATGGGCAATAAATAAATCTGAATGAGATATTTTTATAATGAGAAACAACTTAGGACCTTAACCTTTACTCAAGGGGCTTATATACAAATGACATGCTTTGACACATACTGTTCACTTAGCTCAGAATCCTAGCAATTATATGATTCTCTATTCAATATTTGAAGGATAAAGTAATTTTATGACTTGTGATTATTTCTCCCTTGAAATTAACTTTTGAACCAGTTTCTTCATAGCATTTTTCACCTCTGCATTTCTGAGAGTGTAGATTAGAGGGTTTAACATAGGGGTTATCATGGTATAAAACACAGCCAGAGCTTTGTCAATGGAGAAAGTGGTTACTGGGCGCAAATACACAAACACGCAGGGCACAAAGAATAAGATGACCACAGTGATATGGGAGATGCAGGTGGAGAGGGCTTTGCGCCTCCCTTCTAGGCTGTGAGACTTCAGAGTGTATAGGATGACCATATAAGAAACCATCAAAAGGAGGAAATTTAGCAGACAGATGAACCCACTATTGGCAGCAACAAAGAGACCAAGGGTATGAGTGTCCATGCAGACGAGTTTCAACAGAGGGTTCAAGTCACACATGAAGTGGTCTATGACATTGGGGCCACAGAAGGGCAACCAGACTGTGAAGAGGATCTGAATGGTTGCGTGGACAAAGCCTCCAAGCCAGGCCACTCCCACCAGCAGGCTACACACCTGGTGGTTCATGATGACCGCGTAGTGCAGCGGTTTACAAATGGCCACGTAGCGGTCATAGGCCATCACTGTGAGAAGAATAATCTCAGTAGCACCAAAAAGATGTTCAGCAAACACTTGAGTCATGCATCCCCTAAAAGAGATAGTTTTGTTCACAGAAAGTGAGTCAGCTAGCATTTTAGGAGTCATGGATGAAGAACAGCAGCCATCTATCAGGGACAGGTAAGACAGGAAGAAGTACATGGGGGATCCCAGGGCCCTGCTGCTGTTGATGGTGATCATGATGAACAGGTTTCCTGCCAAGGTGACCAGGTAAACAACTAAAAACACAACAAATGAAAATTTCTGAAGCTCTATGTTTTGGCTCAAACCCAAAAGGATGAATTCAGTCACATTATTCATCTTCACTATCAATTCAGTTCACATGACAGGTGACTATCCTGAAAAAAAGTAAAAAGTCATACTCATTCTCAATAATAAGACTTTCACTTAGTGACTTAATATGTCCATGGCTGCCTTATTTTTCTAATCTAGTAAAAGCAAAAACAACTACAAAACATGCTCACTATTTATTTATATTCTACAGATGACAATGTAAGTGTATTTATTTTGTTCTGATGCATACATTTCACCTGAGATTAGGTGAAGATACCAGAAAAAATTTCAAAATTGTTTTACTAATTTTAAGTCATATGAAAAAACTCGACACACAGATTCTTTCATGAACCATCCTTCTTCCTACTTGGTCTGTCTGGAAATGTCTTAGTTTCATCAATACTTAAAATGGTGCTGCTATGTCCTTCCAACCTCAGAGGTTGCGGTAAATGTCCATTACACCACTTGCCACATGGTCTCATGTTCATCTCTCTGTGCTCAGCATTATATGTCCTTGAAAGCAAAAATCCTCCCTTATTACAATTATACTCTTATTTATTTTTGTATCCCTAATGCTGGCCAAAATGTAAACACTCATAAAGCATTTGCTGAGATAAGGAGAAGAAAAAAGAGACAAAAGAGAAAGTAAGAGGGAAAGAAAAAAGGAGAAAGAGAAATTAGAAATGTATTAAAGAGCGAAGAAAGAAAAATGGGCTTAACATCCAAAGACATAGTTGGAAGTCCTGAATCTGACCATTGCTAACTATATAATAGTAATTCATCTATGTCTCTTTGCTTCCCTTTTTAATCTGTTAATCTAGCAATAAATGTACCTGTATTTAAGACTGTTGTGAACATTGAAATCATTCTCAATTTACTACTATAGTTGCTATGTGATTTTTCTTCTCTCATGGAAGTGTCTCTAAAGAAAACTTTAAACATTGTCTCTGAACATCTCCAGAAAACAAGTAAGTTCACCAAGTGAGGGAAACGAGAAAGACAAGAACAAATGTCAAAAATAGAGATCATGAGAAAGAAAATCATCCTCAGCATAAAAAATGTAATTGTCAGTTCTTTTGATTTCTCATTTTATGAGAGTTATTGTCAATTTGTTTGTTAATTCATTCACTAACTCCAAATGCCAAAACATAGATGTATTCCTTCCAAATTTGACTCTAATGGCTGATTGTGGAGATTTCCAGAAAATGCTGAACCCAGATCACTATTCAAACAAATGCTTAGCAAATGTATTTTTGTTTATACTGTGCTGGCCAATATTGGAAGTAATAAAACATTTAAAGAGAGGGTATATGTAAAGAAAAAAAGACAGAGAAGAGTAAAGAGTGAAAAGAGTGGGAAGGATAGAAGAGGAGAGGAAGAAGGAGAAAGACAAGATGAATTAAAGAAAGGAGGAAAGGAAATGAAGAGAAAAAAGAGGAGAAAGATGGGCATAGTAAGGAAAATTTACTTTTAAGTAGATGTGTTAAAATATTTCAAAAAAGTGTTGCACTTGAAATCCAAAGTTTTTATCAAACTCAATTGCTGTTTGTGGCCCTTAGGATGAACACCAGAGAAAAATACTTGTGAATAAATGTCATGGATTAGTCTTATGTGCAAACTGGTAAGGGGAAAGGCTAAATTTTTGCACAGCTCAATATTGAGGGTTATAAACTTCCAACTTGTCATCAGTTGATTCTGTACAGACCCAATAATAGTCACTATTAGAATTTGCTTTAGTGCAAAGTGTGTGCAAACAAAATAATGATCATGTTAACTTGCTGTAAAAAAAAGCAGTGTTTCCAGAAAAGTCTGAAGTAAAATAAAACAGAAAATTATGTGTGGGGGATAAGGAACACTTAAACACTGTTGGTGGGGTTGTAAATTAGTACAACCACTATGGAAATCAGTATGAATGTTCCTCAATAGACTAGGAATGAAGCCACCTTATGACCAGCTATACCACTTCTTGATATTTAGTCAAAAGAATTAAAGTCAGAATACTATAGTGATACATGCATATCCATGTTTATAGCAGCAAAATTCACAAGAACCAAGTTATGGAACCAGCCTAGCTAGGTGTCCATCAAGAGATAAATGGAAATATATACATACATATATACATACGTATACATGCAATGGAGTTCTTCTCAGCTCAGCCATAAAGAAGAATGAAATTATGTCATTTGCAGGAAAATGGATGGAACTGAAGATCATGATAATGAAATAACCCAGACTCAGATAGTCATAGGTCATATGTTTTCTCTCATATGTGGAAGCTAGAGAGGAAAAGGGAATAAACGAATCTCATGAAAATAGAAGGGAGACCAGTAGAGAAAGGGGATCGGGGGGAGGGTGAAGGAGTGGAAGGAAAGGGGAATAAAATTGACCAAATTATGTTCTGTGCAGATATGAATATATCACAATGAATCACATTATTATGTATAATTATAATGGGCCAATAAATATTTTTAAAAGAAAATTACACTTCTACTTACAAGTGCTTACCAGATCCTGTATGTCTTGTGACTTCTTACTGTGGCCTGAACTTGTTCCAATAATAAACTATTCCAGAAAGTTGATACATTAACTTTATGCTTAAATAAAATTTGGATTTTGAAGAAAATAGGATGACTTCACCAGGTCCGGCACATTCCCTTGCCTATGAGACTCACAGTTTTTCTATGGAACTTATAGTTTTTATATAGAACTTGGCCCTACAGCCTTGATATGGGCCCTAAGAACTAGGTAGCATTTTTAAAGCCAAAAAAAGCAAATCCAATTGCCAAATGTCAGCAGCTTTTTATTTTTTTATTACAAAGTTGCCTGGATGAGAGATCTCCCAAAACCAGTTTTCACAAGTGTTTTCTTAGAATATCAATGCCCAATGCAGACCACATATTTTGGTCCATGGGACTCAGGCTTTCTTCTCCTAAAATATTTCTCTCCAGGCTGTGTCTGGTAGAGGTGCTGCCTTTGAGATTAGCTCTTCTCAGAAATCCTCACCACCTGCCTTTTCAACTCCTTGAATTCTTACAATATAGACACGTGAGTTATATTCATATGACTGGGTAACTCCTCTTTACAGTATTTCCTCAGGGGAAGAGCAACTTTTAGAAGCCTATGCCAAAATGCCAACCAAACACTTATCCCATACTCCTTCTGTCCTTCTACTGTCCCTCTGCTGGTGCATAACATCTTTAAAGTTAGAATTTATCTATAAGACTGGGATTATTATCAGGTTGCCATCAGAATCTGAATGAATTATCTATTTCTTTTTATAGCAAATGTTCTTTAAACATTTAAAATATACTAGGCACAGTATTGTTAAATAATAACAATAACAGTAGCTAACTATTCCATATAATATGTAAGACCTACATTACATATGGTGCCCTTTGTGATAGGTACTATTATTCCCATTTCATAGATGAAGAGGCTGAGATGCTATGAGTTTACTTAATTTATCCAGTGTCAAAAGTAAGTAGGTGGCAGAACTGATATTTAAATCAAAAAAGTCTGCCACCAAAGCTCAGATAGTGTCTCTGCCCTCGTGTTGCAAAAATTCAACTAAAAATAACAGTCATGCACAGTAGCACACACCTGTAATACCATTATTTGGGAAGCCAGGCTGGGCAATTTAGCTACAAGGGTAAATCTGTTTCTCATTTCCCCTAAAATAATAATATTACAGGCTACACAAGATATTAGATTTGTTAATAAACTTGCTTGTAGTGATTAATTTATGGTGCATATGTATGTAAAAACATCAAGGAGTAAGTCTTAAATACAGACAATTTTTATTCATCAAATATAGCTCAATAAAGCAGGGATGATGGTAAAGAAAATCAGCATCTGGAGAATAAAGATTTTTAAAATAGTTGCAGCACCCTAACCCCCCCCCATGTCCAATCCATCATCCCATTCCATTGATGAAGTACTGAGGAAGCACCTAAGACTAGGAAATTCAGCCTGCCCCAGTTTTCCCCCCTCTGGCTTTCTAGCTGAGCTGAGCATGCTCTACTAAACCCCCCTCCTATGATGTCTCCTGAGATAAAACCAGGCATCTGGAAACCCACTGGGGGGGGGGGAGAGCTTTGGATCAGAGCTCAGAAGCACCATTTACATCTCTTCAAAAGAAACCACAATACAAGAAAGAAAAATCTGGAATAGAATGAGACTATTCATATTTATCCTATTCAGTCCCTTTTCAATAGGGAAAACTTTGTCATATTTTCTTAAATAATACTTAAGGCTTTCATTGTTTGATTGCTAGGGTATCTGTCTGTTTGCCTGCATCTTTCATTTTTTGGTATTTTTTATTTTCTATCTTTCAATTTTTATTATTTTATTGTATTATTATTATTTTTATTTGTATTTTCTCTTTTAAAAACATTTATTCTACTTGATTTTATTTTTGTTTCTATTTTTGCTTCTTTCACTCTCTCCCTGTCTTTTTTCACTCTTCATCCTTGTTTATTTGATAGTTTGCTCCTATACATATCAAATGACTCCTCCAAACTCACCTAAATACCCCCTGTTTTTTTCAACTTCCACCCATCATAATCACTCTCTCCATATTATCCTTGTTATATATCCTTGTTAATAACTTATTCATATGAAACCTAGTGGATGTACTAAGCAGCTCCAAATTACATAATTTAACTACCTCATTACTCATTCATTCTATCTTCCCTACTCCTCTATTAGTCAAAACCTATTGACTGTGCTTATTCACTCTACCTCTACCCTGGTGTGCCTACCTATCCCTTTTTTTTCTAATTCCCTAAATGCCTATACATACTAAATCCTACCTCATTTCTCTCTTTTCTTGAAAACTTTAAAATTTTTCTAACCTCATTATTCCAGCTTTCCATCAACTAAAGAACTATACCATTACCATCCTTGAGAAATACTTAACTTACACATGTGATATAACTCTCTATGTAGCTTATAGACAGATATTGTCACTGTTGCTAACTGCTGTCAACCACCATCCTCATGGTTGGTGATACAAACACTGTAATAAGCATTATAGACACCTGATTCATAACTGAATACTATATAGTACTCAATTCTAGCGTTACTCCTATCTACTATCCCAAATTACACAAGAGATTAGAACCTACGGTGTCACCACACTTTTATGAGAGAACCAGTACTCCTGAACTATACCCCTACACCAGCTAAGAGATAATGGACCCTGCTACCCTAATTAGCACTGAGGAACCAAAAGGGAAACAGGACTACAGAAACAATTAAAACACAAAGAACTTAGAGATCATGAGAAAAAAAACAACAACAAAACTCAGTACACATGAATACCTCAACAACAATGGAAGCTACAGCAGAAGGGGAACAGAGAATTCCAAAGGGTGAACTCAGAAGTTTGATTATCAATCTGATAAATGAGCTAAAGGAATATCTGAGGAAGGAACTCAGAGATAATAATAAGAAAATAAAAGAATATGTCAGAAAAGAGCTAGACTCTTTGGGGTATAAAAACAAATTTTTAGTGAAATGAAGAATACAACAGACCAACTAAAAATTATACTAGAAAACATCACCAAATGAATAGACCACGTGGAATCCAGTTTCAGCTTTAGAAGACAACACATTTAATCTGGAAAGTACAGTCAATAGCATAGAAAAAATAACAAGAGACCATGAGCAGAACATTAAAGAAATCTTGGACTCCATAAAGCATCTGAATCTCAGATCAATCAAAATTGAGGAAGGCCTAGAGAAATAAACTAAAGGAATAAAAAACTCTTCAAAGAAATAATATCAGAGACATTCCCAATTAGACAGGATCAAAGAAGACCCTCTGCATGCCATATTTTAATTAAAATGACCAACATTGAGGCCAAGGAGAGAATCCTGAAGTCAGCAAAAGCTAAAGGTCAGGTGACACTTAGAGGCAAACCAATATGGATTACACCAGATTTCTCAACCAAACTTCTAAAAGCCAGGAGAGCATGTTATGAAATCTGCCAAGTCCTGAATGAAAATAATCTCCAACCAAGACTGTTATATCCAGTCAAGCTATCCTTCAAATTCAACAGGGAAGTAAGAATCATCCATGATAAAAACCAAAAGAATACATAAACACTAAACCGGCACTACAGAAACTACTTAAATAAATAATACACAAAGAAGAAACAAAAAATAAAACCTCAAACACAGAGAAGGAATTATCGCCATGTTATAGCTAGATATAGAATGTCTCCTGGAGAGCTCATTTATTTGTTTTTGGAGTTGATTTAATTGAATCATGAGAGTTGTAATCTCATCAGTTGTAATGGATAAATCCATTACAAGGATTTATCTGGGTGGTAACTTTGGCTGGGGTGTGGCTTGAGAAGGTGGGTCCTTGGGGGTGTGGCCTTGGGGGTGTGGAATTGTGCTTGTGTCTTGGAATCTGCTTGCTTACTTTCTTGCTTGCACTCTCTTGTCTCCACCCTTCATGATATGAGAGCAGAGCCTTGCTCTCTCTCTCTCTCTCTGCTTCCTGCCTCCATGCCCTGAGATCCATAGTTCCCATCCTCACATGGACTGAACCCAGCATCTCCAAGAAACTGTGAGCAAATAATATTCCTTCTTCTTAGTTGTGTGGTCAGTCATTTTGGATTACAGAGGTGAGAATGATGACTGAGACATGCCATTAAAGGAATAACCAAGTAAATAAATACTTAAATTAAAACTAAAAGACAAAACTCAAAACAACAGGAAACAACAAATACTTCACTATAATAAGGCTGAATGTAAATGTCTAAACTCTTCAATTAAAAGACATAAACTGGCAAAATGAATTAAAATTAAAAATCCAACTATATGTTACTTGCAAGAAACTCACCTTACAGGCAAAGATATACACTGGCTAAACATAAAAAGATTGAAAAAGATATTCCATACAAATGGAAACTGAAAACAAGCAAGAGTAGCTACTCTCATATCTGATAAAGTCAATTTAAAGCCAAAGCTTGTTAGAAGAGACAAAGACAGCCACTTTCCATTGTAAAAGAGAACAGTACAACGAAATCATATTATGATAGCAAACATTTATGACCCAAATATAGAAGCCCCTATGGGTATTAAACACAACTTGACATTAAAACACAGATGGATCCTAATACAATAGTCCTGGGAGACTTCAACACACCATTATCTACATTAGACAGATCAACCAGACAGAAGATCAGTAAAGACTCTTCAGACTAAGTAATACTATAAAACAAATGGATCTATCAGACATCTACAGAATATTTCACCCAACAACAACCAAATATATGTTATTTTCAGCTGTTCATGGAACCTTCTTCAAAACAGACCACATTCTAGGCCACAAAACAAGTATCAGTAAATTTTAAAAAAATGGATATAATACTGTGCATCTTCTCAGATCACAATGGACTGAAACTAGAAATCAATAGCAAGAAAATACTAAGGAGCTATATCAATACATGGAGATTGAATAACATACTTTTTAATGAGGAATGGATCATAAAGGAAATAAGGGAAATCTAAAAATTTCTAGAATCAAATGAAGTTGGAGACACAACTTGGGTAATCTGAAGGTGATCTTAAGAGAAAAATTTATAACACTGAGTGCCCACATTAAAAAAAAATAAAGACTCCAAGTAAACAACCTAGTGATACATTTCAAGGTCCTAGAAAAGCTGGAACAAATCAACCCCAAGTCCAATAGGAGACAGGAAATAATTAAAATTAGAGAATTGAAAACAATACAAAAATCAATCCAACAAAAAGTCTTTTTGTGAAAATAAACAATATTGACAATCCCTTAGCTAACTTAACCAAAAGAAGGAGATAAACACCCCCAAACTAACAAAATAAGAGTTAAAAAAGGAGTTATCACCACAGATAACTGCAAAAATCCAGACATCCATAAGGAGCTACGTTGAAAATTTACACTCCAACAAATCAGAAAATCTAAAAGAAATAGACAAATTTCTAAACTCCTACAGCACTCCTAAACTGAACCAAGGGGACATAGAAAACCTTACTAGGGCAATATCAAGCTACAAGATTGAAGCGGCAATAGCAAGCTTCCCAACAAAGAAAAGCCCAGGTCCCAATGGATTCTCAGCTGAATGCTATAAGACCTTCAAGGAAAAGCTAAGCCCTATGCTTCTCAAATTATTTCATGAAATAGAGATGGAATACTTCCTAATTCATTCTACAAAGCCAGCATCACCCTGATACCCAGGTCAAATAAAGGTACCTCAAAGAAAGAAAATTACAGACCAATATCCTTAATGAACATAGACCAAGTAAGTTTCATCCCAAAGATACAAGGATGATTCAACATCAGCAAGTCAATAAATGTAATCTATCCCATAAACAGAATGAAAGACAAAAACCAAGCCAGGCGTGGTGGCGCACGCTTGTAATCCCAGTACTTTGGGAGGCGGAGACCAGAGGATCCAGGTTCATGGCCAGCCTCAGCTCTCTCTCTGTCTCTCTCTCCCTGTCTCTCTCTCCCTGTCTCTCTTTCTGTTTCTCTCTCTCTCTGTCACTCTGTCTCTCTGTCTCTCTGT
>PVJS01005705.1:0-63026 GCA_004027185.1 Glis glis | reverse complement strand
AAGAAATCTTTAGATGGACAAAGAAGGTGACCTAACTGAGGGAGTTGGGCGGGGAGTGGAGGGAAACACACTATAGCACATGATGTACATACACAAACCTGTAAGACTCAATCACTATCTGGAGCATGAAAGGGAGGGAAGGGGGAGGGAATAGGGTGGGATTGGAGGGAGGGCTAAATGTGCAATGTGTGCATGTATGATGTTCATACCCTGACATATATCAAAATGTATAATTACAATGCACCAATAAATGAACATAAAAAGTTAAAAAAAAAAGAAAAAAAGGACTGGGGGTGTAGTTTGGAGGTAGAATGCCCCTGAGTTCAACCCCCAGTACCACAGACACAAAAGACTCACTACATCTTTAGGAACATAATTTGGGCTAGAAATGTATTGATAAATTTTGGATACAGCAAGTACTGAGTATATCCATTGGCCAAGGGAAGTCAATGGCCTTGCTGTCTTCTCTTTCCTGCAGTTTTTCTCCTTTACCATTTTAGCCATTTTTTTTAAGTGTATAGTTCAGTGGCATTAAGTACGTTCACATAGCTGCGTAGCCATCATGACCACCCATATTGAGAGTATTTTCATCTTGGCAAACTGAAACTTTCCAGCCTTTAGGTAATGACTCCCCATTTCTTCTTTCTCACAGCCCCTGGCAACTACCGTTCTTCTTTCTGTCTTGATGAATCTGACTACTTTAGTACCTCATACGAGTAAGATCATCCAATATTTTTCCTTCATATCTGGATAATTTTAATTAGCACAGTGCCTTCAGGGTTGGTCCATGTTGTACATGGATCACACACGTGTCGGAATTTCCTTCCTTTCCATGGCTGAATAATATTCCACCGTATGTACCGACCACATTATGTTTATTCAGTCATTTGCTGATGGACACTTGGGTTGTTTCTTTGTCCTGTCCTTTAATTCTGGCCATTTGCTACTTCTTTATTCTCCAAACAAATGGGAAGGGAAACTCCCTGTTTATGGCACCGACTTGAGTTGAAATTGTTCCCTCTCCCTACAAAGTCCAAGCAGGCGGCTTCCTGGAAGTAAACTGGGGACGGTACACGGGGCTGGTGCTTATGAATGAATCAGGTCTGTCTCCTGCACACGGGCCCTCGTTGTTGATGTGTAAGGCAGACACAGTTTAAGGGAACTGGGATCCTGAGTTCTCCTCTCTTTCCCCACTGAAGTGCCCCAGTCTTATCCCAGAGAGCTGTCAGCAGATGGGTGGGGGCACAGCCTTCACCTTTGGTGGGCTGTCTCTGGGTTATGCATTACAAGGTGAGATTTTGTAATGAAGGAAGAGGTCCTGGGGTCAGGGCAAATGAGCCGGAAGACTCATTACAGTTTCCTGAAGGATTCTGGCCCTGATCTCTCGGGGACCTCTGTGCTGAGAGCAGGGCACTGCCAAGCTCACCTGTTGTGGCTTCTTTAATGACATCTCATGCTCTGGCTGCAGATGACTCAATAAAAGGTTATTATCCAGGCCCAGGAAGAAGTCACAGTCTTTTTAACCTGCTTGTGTCCCCATCATACTACATGGTACAGGGGAGAAGTCTGGAACATTGATCCCAGGATAGTATCAACCAAGATGGCTAATGTTTGACAGCAGCTTAGCAATCTCTCTGGGGTGGAATTTGGTCTTTGATTCTGGTTCACCTAGAAATTCACATCTCTGGACCCTGGCTGCTGGATCTTTCTATTGCTTCATAACAAAACTAGCCAACATTTACCCAGTGCTAATTGTGTTAGCTGACTGCTTGGCAGAGAATGCCCTTAATAAATGTTTGCTGTTATTGCTATTAACAGACACTTTAAATACTTTATATCAATTAGTGGCTAAAACACAGTGACATATACTGTTACCCCCACTTTACAGACGAGAAAACTGAGGCACAGTGATGCTAAGTAACTTGCTCAACATTTTACAAGTAAGAAGTGGAAAAGCAACCGGGCTTGGTGGCCCAACCTGTAATCCCAGTACTTGGGAGGCTGAGACAGGAAGATCATAGGTTCAAGGCCAGCCTCAGCAACTTAGTGAGATCCTGTTTAAAAAAAATAATAGGGCTGGGGTGCAGCTTAGAGGTAGAATGCCTCTGGTTCAAACTCCAGTACCAGAAAAAAAAAAAAAGGTGGTAAAGCAGGGACTCAAAACCAAGTTCAAAGCTAATTTCTTTCTTTCTTTCCTTCGTTCCTTCGTTCCTTCCTTCCTTCTTTCTCTTTCTTTCTTTCTTTCTTTCTTTCTTTCTTTCTTTCTTTCTTTCTCACTCTCTCTCTCTCTCACTCTCCCTCCCTTTCTTCCTTTTCTTTTACTCGCGCGCGCGCGTGTGTGTGTGTGTGTGTGTGTGTGTGTGTGTGTGTTGCTGAGGATTAAACCCAGGGCCTTGCATGCTCTAGGCAAGTGCAGTACTAGTGAGCTCACCCCCAGCCCTTAACTGAGGATTAAACCCAGGGCCTTGCTCGCTCTAGGCAAGTGTAGTACCACTGAGCCCACCCCCAGCCCATAACTGCTCCCTTGGGTTGCCTTTATCATTTACTTAGCACTGAATGCTGGTGCCCTTGTGAACCATCTTAAGCATCTTCAGAGGGAGTCTGCACCTCGCATCATTGCTCCTCTTTACGTGTGAATACATCCGACCCTCTACTTAGATTACCTGTTCTATGAAGGCTTGGCGAGCCCAGCATGGGGCCTGGAACATAATAGGGTCCAATGAAAACTTTCTGATATGCGGTTGACTCTGCTCAACTCAAGTCCACGAGTTTCCACACTTGTTTTCCTTCTTTAGTAGTAATCCTAGCAGTTATGATTTGTAAGTGTTCACCATGTGCTGGGCTCTAGACCAGCCCTGCAACACGGTATCTCACTTGATCGTCATGATAATGGGTAAAAGCAGCTCTCATATTTTTTGGGGGCTGCTGTGTGAGGTCACTCTGCTGGTGTTGCGCATGGTTCTCTTATTGAGATCTCACAACAATCCTGACAGTGTCTTGACAAGGAAAACCTTCTTCTCCAGCCAAGTGAGAAAGGCAGACCCCAGTCAGGCCCACTTCAATCAAACCATCCCCCTCAGGCTACGGAGACCACAGAGAGAACACAGAGAGCACCTGAGTGCTTCAGAAAGGTTCCCTGACTTGCCCGAGGCCACACAGCTCTGTGGTGTCAGAGCTGCCCCCTTGCTGGGTTCTAGCCATGCCATGTCCCACCTGGGGCCCCCGTGCACTGATCCCACAGGACAAAGGCAGCAAGAAGCAGGGCTTCAAGTTCCTGCTCTACCAGGAACTGACCCTGTGACCGTGGGCAATCATTTAACCTGTGTGTGTGTGTGTGTGTGTGTGTGTGTGTGTGTGTGCGTGTGCATGCGTGTGTGGGGTACTGGGGATGGAACTCGGGCATTCTGCCTCTGAGCTACACCTCCAGCCCTATTTTATTTTTTATTTTGAAACAGGGCCTCACTAAGTTGCTGAGGCTGGATGTGAACCTGCTAACCTCCTGTCTCAGCCTCCACTTAACCTATCTTAATCTGAGATTCCTCATCAGAAACCTCCCCACCTTCCTGCACCCACCCAAACCTTCAGAGGTAATCATGTCATGTTGTTTTAAGGACTTCTTAGGAGAAATAAACGGGGCAGAGAACAGGGTGCGCAGGACAGCGCCTGGCATGGACCGTGTCCCCTGTAGATGATTGTGCCATTTGCTGTTTCATGTGGTCTGGGGACTGGGTACAGCCTAGGAGGCTTGGCATTTTAACAAGGAAACTATTATCTGGGCTGACCTGGATTTTATGTTCTTCTCAAGTGCTAATGGGTTGGGCCGGCCCTTGTTCTACATCACCTTGATTTTAGGAGTATGTATTGGGCTATTTTTTTTTCTTCTCCTCTTCTAGCACCAAGGGTCTGGCAGGCTGATATTTAAAAATATCTGAAAGATGCCCCTTGCCAATTAATTAGAAATTTTACCAGACCGAAATTAATTTGAGTCGTAAGGGCTTTGAGCCCCATCTCGCGCTCGGCTGGAGACGCGGAACCTTTGGGTTCCTTTCCTCCTTCTGTCCCCTCCCTCCCTGTTCTTCTGCCATTCTGAGTTTTATTTATGAAACATATCCCCTTCTTTATAATTACATTTTCCATAAGAAGAACATCTAGCAGCCACCTCCTGGCTGGGCTAGAGTAATTGTTTGAATTTTTTGATGGTGTGCAATTTCAAAGCCTGAGTTTATACAGATTACCTTGAATGTATCTCTGCAAGCGCGTCGTTGAGAGAGAAGCGCTCTGCCTGGTAAAGCGATGTAAACCCCGTGGGCACTGAGCGCCGGCCTTTGTGTGAACCGCCTGTTTATCTGAACGGAGTTCTGTAAAACATACGCCTTAATAAGTCAAGCTTTGCAGCCTGTCCTGTTCAAGTGTCTCCCGATGTCCCTGGGAGCTTGTCAATACCAAGGTCGGCAGTGGTGACCGGGCCAGGGACAGGTGTGCAGTGGAAGTCAGCTGACAGCGGCCAGCTGTGAGCCGGGGAGAGGGCACTGGCGGGCACAGGCAGGGCAGCGCTGGGCCAGGGAGCCCGTGTCCATCTGGGCAGAGGGACAGGGCCCTGCGGAGCAGAGAGAAGCCTTGCAAATGGTAGGGTTGAGAAGGGCAGAGGCCAGCACCGTCTATAAAGGGGCTGTCTCCTCACAGTGACCCAGGCTGTGCCACAGAGAGATGGGACTTATAAACCCAGCCATAAAGGCCCCGTTCACAGCCGTAGATATTTATAGAGATATAAATGAAGTTTAATGCTGGTGAAACTCACTATAAAAGCAAAAGGCTTTATCTGTATCTGTGTTCCAGTGCAGATGGGCACAGGACGTCCTGCCTTGCTGAGCTCGCTTGTGCCCTCCACCTCACACAGGGCTGGCTCCCTGCCACCAGCAGGGCCGCTGAGGCCAGGGTCCCAAGTGCCTTCTGGTGAGGCACCCAGGAATGGTGCACTCCCCGAATCTCCCAGGGCTGTTTAAAAGCAGCGAGAAACAGGAGAAAAAGGCAAAAACCTTGCCAACACCAAGTGGCTTCAAACAGACGGGAGTCTGGCTTTAAATAAAACAATTGGAGGAAGTTTGGCTCTGTGGCTGCCTGGGAAGTGTCAGATGGGACATGATGGCACAGCCCGCCCGGCAGGCCCCGAGCCCTCGGGCCTCCTTGGGGCCTCGCGTCCCCCAGTGCCTGTGCGGGCAGGCAGGAACACTGAAACCCTGCCCAACGCGAGTTGGAATCCTGGCTCTGCCACCTGCTGGCTGAGTGGCCTGGGAAAAATCACTGGACTTCTCTGAGCTCTGTTTCCTCATGCTTGACATGCGGCGGACAGTTCCTACCTCTCTGAATTGCTGTGTGTTAAGTGAGCTGTGGTTTTCTATGGATGGGGGGTCGTAACAGCTTTTAGGGAGGGCACACAGGGGCTTCCGTCCATAGTGTTCTCACTTGCTGGGACATCCGTAGAAGAAGAGGTGCCTTCAGAGGGTGGAGTTAGGGTC
Source organism: Glis glis (assembly GCA_004027185.1). Classification (NCBI taxonomy): domain Eukaryota; kingdom Metazoa; phylum Chordata; class Mammalia; order Rodentia; family Gliridae; genus Glis; species Glis glis. The sequence continues at coordinate 57,510 of PVJS01005705.1, read as the reverse complement.
CCACAGGCCAGAGTGGCTGAGAGTGGCTGCGGGAGCAGGTGCATGCTCTAGACGAGCAGTGGCTTGAGCCCCGTCCTCCTCTCAGTGTCCCCAACTCTCCACAGTGCAGCAGAGGCCTCTGACTCCAGAGCCTGGGGCAGCAGCTCAGGAGAAGTCAGACTGACCAAATAAGAGAGCGCTTATCTCCATGGAGTTGCCCTGTGGTAAGGACCTGTTTGTGTCCTCAGAACTGGCTCCAGGAAAGATAAGAGGCAGCAGGGGAGCCCCGCTTCCCTGGGGAGTGTCTCTGAGCAACTAGAAACGCACTTCTGAACTTGACTGAGGATATGGGGTTCACCCCAGGGCACCCTTCATCCAAAGGAAGGGCCGGGAGAATATTCTAGAAGAGAGGAAAGGTGCTGTTGATCTGGACCCCGATAGGTGGGAGCAGGGTTGGGGAGGAGACCACTATCACTCAATCTCTTATTAAAAATGGTCTGAGGCACAGGCCTGAGTTATTAAAATGCAAAGTAAGAATGAGCCATACCTCGCCCCCGCCCCCTTTTCTCATTTGTATTTTATCAGCTTGGTGTCGTGGGAACGGAAGGCGCAGGCAGCTGTCCTCAGGGACAGGACAGGAAGGGAACAGCACTCTGGGGAGGCCTGCAGTGGCTTCGGGGCTGGGCACCTCTCTGTCGCAGGCCCTCCTCGGAACCCCAACATTGCCCTTCTTTAAGCGGAGACCCAGGAGACAGCGAGCACTGTGGCCTCTCTCTGCACACGCTCTCTCGAGTCGCTTCCTGGATTTCAAGGCAGTGACCACATGTGACAGGGAACCCGCCTGGCATCCTTTACCTCAGCAGCATGGGGACGCCGGGAAGGATACTCGGCTCCTGCTCCTTGAAACGCGTCGCCCTTTTCTTCCCAAGTTCTTAAGGTCCAGTGTTGCTAAGGGGGATTATTCACCAGCGGCAAAGCCTGCCAGGAAGGGAGCATTACATTTTCATTCCTGAAGTTTTGCATCTCACTCTGGAGTCAGGCTCAGCAAAGACGGGGTAGGAGCTGTGGGAGGTGGCTGCCCCCAAATCTGCTCTTAGGATACTTAGGATTTCTTGGGTTCATAAGCCACCGGCTGTACCCCCCAAATACCTCCATGCCTCCTGCTCCAGAGCATGGTAACTGCAGTACCCACATGATAAAAACAACTGTCAGGCACTGGTCTAAGTACTTCACGCTTAGAAACTACCTGAATCGCCGGGCGTGGTGGCACACGCTTGTAATCCCAGTACTTTGGGAGGTGGAGACCGGAGGATCCGGGTTCGTGGCCAGCCTCAGCTCTCTCTCTCTCTCTCTCTCTCTCTCTCTCTCTGTCTCTCTCTCTCTCTACCTAGTGAGGCCCTCCTCAACTTCATGAGACCCGGTTTCAAAATAAAGTATAAAAAAATAGGGCCGGGGGTGTAGCGCGGAGGTAGAACATCCCTGGGTTCAATCCCCGGTACCACACACACAAAAAAAAGAAACTACCTAAATTGACACAAAATTGCCTTTTGAGGGAGGTGCTGTGATTATCCCCCTTGTACAGCTGGAAAAGCCAAGGCCCAGAGTTTGTAAATTTTCCTGAAGACACAAATGGCAGAGGCAGCATTTGAACCCAGACACCTGCGCTTACCGGCTGTGCTGTCTCTGAGCGTCACTCAGAAGCCTCCCAGCTTCCCATCCCCTTGCAGGGGTGTGGCACAAGGAGCCTGTGAGCCACAGTCCTGGGGAGGGGTTGAGTTCCAAAGGGCAGAGCAGCGCCCTCCCCCCCTCAGCTCAGTGCTATTGTTTTTCCTCCCCCTCCTTTGGGGAGTCCTTCTGTTTTTTCAACAAAGCCTCATCTAACTCCTTCAAGATGAGAAAAGAATCCAGGTCCAAAGCAGGCGAGTTTTCTTAAATGCCTTTCGCTTCATCCTGTCTCATGAGGTAGCCGATTCGCATCTGTCCACAGACGCCTCCTTCACTTTGTGACTTCTCCACTTTGGGGATTATCTGAGCCACAGCAGTAACTACCCATTCGCTTGTGAGTTGCTTCTTTTAACTCTGATCCGCCATCATGCCAAATGAATTTCCTCTAGTGGATTCTTAAACGACCGGTCCCCCCGGGCAGGAGCATGGCCGACAGACGCTGCGAAGCCCGATCGGCTCCTGTGGAGGTTTCTTGTTCAGCTGGGAGGCCATGAATTGAGCACCAGTGGCAGCCGGGGCCACCAGAGGAGGAAAGGGAGAAGGCAGACTGTTGGCTGGGGGCAGAGTTCAGGGCTGCGGCAGCCCAGGCCTGTCCCTGCTCTGCAGTCCATGGAGGCAACAAAATACCTGCAAAAGAAGCGGGTGGGCTGCTCAGGGCTTGCGAGCCACCCACAGTGTACCAGACACAGGCAGCCGAGCCAAGGGGCGGACTCATCTTGGAGCAGATGCAGGGGCAGGCCCGGCCCGAGAGTCCAGTGCAGACAGGGTCGGAGGCCGGTGTTTAGTTCTTGCATCTAATAGTAGGTGGGGACACGGTGAAGAGCCCGTCATACCCCTAGCTAAGTTAATTCAGGGCTAAGAATTCATCCCCGGCTTGGAATAACTAACTACCCACATGCAGGAGGAGGCTGAGTGAGAAACAGCATGCGTTCTGGGGACGGTGAATTTGAACTTGGATCCTGGCCCCGTCTAGCTGTGCCCTCTTAGTGAAGTCACTTAACCTCGCTCAGCCTCCTCCAGTCTCTGTTCTCTAACATGGGGATGGTAATGCCTCTTAAGGAATTTTGTGACAATCAAACAGGGCAACATATATTGGCTCCTGGTGCTTAAAAAGTACTCTATAAATGTTGATTCCCTTCCCCCAGGAGAAATAATAATTTGCAATTTTTTTGTGCTTCTTACTTTTCATAGTCCTATTAAAATATCACATTTGATCCACACGACCATCTGTGAAGACAAGCAAAATGTCTATTATTAGCCAGGCTTGGTGGCACACACCTATAATCCCAGCACTTGGGAGGCTGAGACCGGAGGATGGCAGGTTCAAGGCCAGCCTCAGCAATTTAGCAAGACCTTCAGCAACTTAGCAAGACCATGTTTCAAAATAAAAAATAAAATAGGGCTGGGGGTATAGCTCAGAGGCAGAATGCCTTTGGGTTTAGTTCCCAGTACAAAAAAAAAAGTCTATTATTGATCCCATTTTGCAGATTGGGGGAATTACTGTAGACTTTCAGTGACGTGTCCAAGGTTTCATATGTGAGAACGAACAGAATTGAGATCACAGACCCACGGCCTTCCGTTGAATCATGCACAGCCCCTTTTGTTGTGCTGTGACTGGGCTGGCCATCAGAATCACAGAGGTCAAGAAGAGCCACTGTCCAGATGCAGGACAGCGGCTCCCACGAGCAGGGCAGCATCTCTGCAGAGCAGATCCCCGGCAGGGCCTGGGGGCTCCTGTCATTCTGTTTCTCCAGTGGGTCTGAAGTGGCTCCTACAGAAGGTCAGTGTAGACTGCCACCGAGGCCACGTTTCCTGTGGACCAGATAACCTCGGCTTTCTTTCCTGCTCCCCAGCCTGAGCCACTCAGGAACACGACGCCCTCATCCCTCCTCCTGCAAGAACTTAAATCCACAGCGCAGCGGGACTGACTGCTGTCACCTCGAGTGTCACCCTACAAGGGGAGCCCCACCAATGGGCTCATCTACACTCCCCTCCCCCTCCCACTTTATCACCAGCCAACAGAGTATATATTTATTTGATTTCTTCTTTATGTCTGTTTCTCAATAGAATGTAAACTGAGAATAAGGACTTTGTCTTCTGCACAGTGGTATTCTTGGCCTGGAACGCTGTCGGTGTCCCATAAATATTGGCTGAGGGAAATGAATGAGCAGAAGGGTCTCCATCCAGGATTCCCTGTTCCAACAAGCCGTTGCTGAAGGCCCACTCGGAGCCAGTCATTTTGTTAATGGTCGAATGTGAAGTTAAGTGAGACATGGCTCCCTGTCTTTGAGGATCTCCCAGTCTGGTTGGGGTAGAGAAAGTTGCAAATGTAGGTGACCTCACAGCGTGGGGTGCCAACGTTCAGGAACCAGCAGTGTGGGGGGAGGGGAGGGGGAAGGAGGGAAGCCGGGTTCGCTCTGCTGGGAGTATCCCATTAAACTCCACGAAGCAGATGACAAGTGGGCTGTGTGCTAAGGGTTTGTAAGGCTCTTCCAATCAGAGAAGAGAAAGGGGGCATTCCAGGTAGTAGGAAGAACATGTGTGAAGGCTCAGAGTCATGGAGAAAGCATGTCAGAACAGGATCCTTGGTCCTGGTGCGAGTGGGAGTGAGTGTGGCAAGAGACGAAGCTAAGGAAGGAGACTAGAATCTGCCCTTCCTCTCAGCACACCCGGGAGGAGCATTCCAACTGTGTGGAGTACTGTAGGTATGAAATCTGATGCTAAGTTATAGGAGAGAGGTCTGCCGCCTTTTGCATCAGAGAATTAAAGGCACTGCTTAACCAAGTCTTATTCACTATTGAGATATTTGTTTATATTAACCATATCTTTGTGTGTATGTGTGTGTGTGTGTGTGTGTGTGTGTGTGTGTGTGTGTTTTACTGGGGATTAAACCCAGGGGCATTCTACCTCCAAACTATACCCCCAGCCCTTTTTGATTGTTTTTTATTTTGAAACAGAATCTCATTAAGTTGCTGGGGGTCTTGCTAAATTGCTGAGGCTGGTCTCAAACTTGCGATCCCCCTGTTTCAGCCTTCCAAGTACTGGGATGACAGGTGTGTGCCACCATGCCTGGCTTATTAACCACATCTTTTACTGCAATATGTCTAAGTCAGAGAGTGATAGTGGGGCCTTGGGGTGGGAGATGAGCCCCACAGAGGGCCCCTTACCTTTGCTGGAATGCTGGAGGCTGCTCTTCTGTTGTTCTAACAACGGGAGGCCAGCAGTCAGCCCTCAGCCACCTGTGAGGACTCCTCTGGCTCCTTCTGCAAAAGTGACGTCACCATGGTTGGTAACAGAGAGGTTAAAGGCAAAATTATTTAATGAAAATGGGTAGGGGTAGAAAGAGAGAAAGAATGAGCTGGCTGTGGTGATGCATGCCTGTAATCCCAGTGCTTGGGAGGCTGAGACAGGAGGATTGCAGGTTCGAGGACAGCCTCAGCAAGTAGTGAGACTCTCATCAACCTAGCAAGACCCTATTTCAAAATAAAAATAAAATTGGGTTGGGGACATAGCTCTGAGGTAGAATGCCCCTGGGTTCAATCCCCAGTACCGAAAGAAAGAAAGGAAAGAAAGAAAGAAAGAAGGAATGAAGGAAGGAAAGAAGGAAGGAAGGAAGGAAGGAAGGAAGGAAGGAAGAAATGTCCCTGGGTTCAATCCCCAGTACCGAAAGAAAGAAAGAAAGAAAGAAAGAAAGAAAGAAGGAAGGAAGGAAGGAAAAGAAAGAAAGAAAGAAAGAAAGAAAGAAAGAAAGAAACCCCGAGACCAGAAACTTCAAATGCCCATTTTATTTCCTTAGTGGCTTAGCTAAGAAAATTGTCCGTTCTGTTTATTCATCTCCTTCTCTTGTGGAAAGAGGATGTGTCTGGGAGGTTCCCAGGCCCGTGGCTCCACTCTGGGGGGAAAAAAGCTTCTCTATTGATTCCTGTGTCAGCAATTCAAATGGGGGTATTTATAGTGCAGCTGAGCACCTAATAAAAATTTAAATTATCGTTAAAAAAAAGGAAGGGAGGGAAGAAAAACTCATCAAGGAGCAAACTCTTAAGCAGAGTAAAAGATACACATACAACACAAAGGCCCGGGGAAGGAGCTGAAAGAGTAGGATTATGAGGTCTGCCAAGCTGTGCCTCGGGCTCTTAGCTTCTCTCGTGCATGCGTCTCCCTCCAATCCAGCGCATCTCCTGGGCTCTGCAGCTCAGACTTCAGCCCTTGGCTTCCCCAGTCATTAGCTGGGAGCTTGGGGAGGTGGCAGACATTGTTTTCTGTGCCCCCTCATTCCCCAAGTAGGAGGAAACAATGACGTTGCAAATGGTTCCACTCGTGCAAAGTTCTTGGACAGATCCCAGCACATAGTTGGTGCTCAACAAATGTTCCTTTCTTCCCCCTTTACAGGGTCCCATATGCAGGCCCTTTCTCAAAAGCTACGCCCCGCCGCCTGTTACAACCTGATTACAGTCAGCTACTGTCTACTCGAAAGGCCTGGAGCACTAAATCACACCTATGTATAAATGATGGATAAGGAATTAATAGGTTAGGTGGTAGCAGAAGGAAAGACACGAAGGAAGCTTTAATAGCAGAATGTCAGGAACCAGGTCTAGGCCTCTGCAGGGATATTTTGGGACAGGACTTCTACAGTCCCTGAAATCATGTCCATGAAGAAACCAGCTCTCTGGTCCCTTGTAAGGAGGGATGATATGCAAGGTCAGGAAAGAAAGGGGTGGGGCTCTCCAACTTTAAGGCACGTCCCTCCCACAGCCATATCCTTGGCCTGGAAAGACGCCCCCCTGAGCCCTCTCCCCAGCACTGAGTTCCCGCGGCCACTCGTCTCTTCCTTCTGGCTCCCGTTCCCTAACTCCAGCAATTGCACAGTTGTGGCCTTTGACCCTGTGTCTTTTCAGTCATCTGCCACCTCGCTCCTGTCTGTCTGTACCAGGCTTGGAATCCATCACCTAACATCACCTTCAATCCCTTGCAAGCCCTCTCTGCACTTCTCTTCCTGAGCCCACCTGGCAAAATTCCTACCTGGTTGAGCTGGTAGAGAGGCAACTGCGGGCTTCTCCATGCTTGTGTCTGAACAACTCTGCCTTGCGGTGAAAAATAATCGCTCTCACTGTTGTCACTCACAGTAATGACCACAACTCCCGAGTGAATACTAGAAACAGCCTGGCAATCTCACCATACCAATCCAGTAAGTTACCTTGCCGCTGACCACCATCTTTTATCTCCTTTCTGCAAGGACTGCCTGCCCTCCCTTTTTAATTTGCTTTCACTTTATGGTTTACAGACTTGTCTTCTTGCTTGTCATCCCTGTGCCCATCTTCCTGGCCCTCCTTCTCTGTTCAGGGATGCCATGGCCTGCTCCTCACCGTGGCCGGCCTTCCTTCTGTCCTCTAGATCTCAAATCTCATGCTCCTGCAAAGCAAATCTCATGAGGCCTTGCTCCTGCAATAGTCACACTTCCTCTCTTGGGCCTTCAGTCTCTCCTCACTACTCCATTTTCCTATGAGCATATAAGTGTGATCTGATAGCTCCTCCCTTAAAAAAGTGAAGGCCTTTCTCAATTCTACTCTCCTTCCAGTTTCCACCCTATTTCTTTGTTCCCATCTACAGCAAAACTGAAATGTTTGAAAATGTTGCTGTTCCTAGCCAGGATTGAAGATTTGAGGCCAGCCTTGTCAACTTAGCAAGACCCTGTTTCAAAATTATAAAAAAATAAAGGACTATGAGTGTAGCTTGGAGGTAGAATGCCCTTGGGTTCAACCCTAGTACCAAAAAGGAAGAAAGAAAAAAAAAGGAGAAAGGAAGGAAGGAAGGAAGGAAGGAAGGAAGGAAGGAAGGAAGAAGGTGTCAACATCCCCAATTCTTACTCCCATCCTCTCTTCTCGTAGTTGGCATCCATCCTCATCATTCTGGAGAGACTGCTCTTGTCAAGGTCCCCAGTGACCTGCATGTTGCAACATCTCATGGTCATTTCTCTGTTTCTTTACGATTGACTTCGCAGCATCATCTGGCATTCATTGCTTTCTATGAACCACTGTGTTCCCTGAACTTTGGTGACATGCATTTTTAAGGGGTTTCTTCTATCTCAAAGGCTACCACTTTGTGCTCTCTCTTACTGTCCTCAACCTCTATGACTTGGGAGCCCTGGAGTCCGGTCACAGGCTTCTTCCTCTTCTCTACTCTTGCTTTCAGCTCAGGGGACTTCACACCACCAGTACCCCAATGACAGCCACATCCTTACCATTAGCTCTTGCATCTCTCTGGAACCCAGCTTGGAGAATTCAGCAGTCTACCCGGCACTCTACTTTGATATTTAATGAAGTCTTCCAATTTAATGTGTCCAAACAGAACTCTTGATTTGTTGATGTCCTAAACTTGCTCCTCTTCCAGTCTTTTCCTTCCCCATAAAAAGTACTACACCTGCCTAGTTGCTCCAGCAACAAAAACTAAAAATAATCAAATTCTTCTTTGAGTACTACCATCCTCAGTTCTCACTTAGACCACTGCAAAAGCTCCTAAATGTTGCCTCTGATTCCATTCTTCCCCTGGAGCCAATGTATAACTGAAATTAAAGTGCTCTATTAAAAATTTAAATCAAGTTATACTGTATCGCTTCTTTCCCTACAGTCCTCACGCTTAAGATAAAATTAAAATGTTTTACTCTGATCAGTAAAATCCTCCATGATCTTATCTCTACATGTCTTTGACTCCATCTATGTCTCTTTCTGCCCATAAACTCTGTCCCACATATATTAGTTTATCAAAAATGCCAATCACAGGCACCTGAGAACCTTTACAATATCTGTTTCCTAGAATTCAGAGAAATCTTGGGCAGATCTCATCCGATTCCCACATTTTATAGTCATGGAGATTGAGACCAGCAAAGGGAAGTCTGATAGCAAATAACATCTCTCAGTTGCCAACACAGTGCTCATTCCCCTAGTGTTCTGGGTGATCCCTTCCTTCTGAATGCTCCACCAGCATCATCTCCCCTTGAGAGTTTCAGAATCCTTCCCTTGGTAGAGATATGGGGATCAAGTTCATGTTCTGTTGTGATTTTAATCAGGGTTCACCTGGTTGACTCTATGCACTGTTGTAGAAATTAGAACCCTTGGAAATGACTATGGACAGACTTGGGACTTTTTTTGAGGTACTAGGGATTGAACCCAGGCGCATTCTACCTCCCAGCTACACCCCTACCCCTATTTTTTGTTCTTTATTTTGAAACAGGGTCTCACTAAGTTGTGGAGGGCCTCAATAAATAGCTGAGGCTGGCCACGAACCTGCAATCCTCCAGTCTCAGCCTCCCACGTACTGGAATTACAAGCGTGTGCCACCATGCCCAGGAAGATTTGGGGTTTTAAACAAAGATCTCATGGATCCAAAGTTTCTGGGCAGGGTGCAACTCCCTAGAAAGAGAGTCACCATTTTTTTTTTGTCCCCACGTGGGCTGTTAAATAGATAATAAGGTCCAACTGACATGAGAGGTCCCTTGTCATTCCTCAGGTGCCCCTTATGATGGATTGGCACCATCTTTCTCTGGCACTACCCAGGAGTAGATATGGAGAAAAATCTTAATTTCATTCTGATATTGATCTGTGGCCTCTTCATGTCCTGTTTTTGTCTGTCTGTTACCTCTTACTGTCATACTGGGGCTCATTTGAACTGTTTTTTCCAGCCCTGCCCATAGCCACCTCTCTGTTAATTTTCCTATAATCAAGAATTTTGTGTATTGGGTTCACTTCCCTGAAAAATAGCCATTGATCTGTTATATCACACACTTGTAATCCTAGTATTTGGGAGGCTGAGACAGGAGGATCACAGTTTTGGGTATAGCCTCAGCAATGTAGCAAGACTCTCAGCAACCTAGCGAGACCCTGCTTCAAAAACAAAAAATAAAAAGGGCTGGGGTGTAGCTCAGAGGAAGAATGTCACTGGGTTCAATCCCCAGTACAAAAAGAAAAAAACAGCCATTGTTTTGAAGACTTTTACATCATGCTATTATATAAACTATTTTAGAAAAACACTCCTGTTTTAAAAAACACTCAGCCTTTGTGATAACTTCTGACCATGTTTTTTCCTGTTTTCCTTTTTACATTTTTATATCATTTGCTGGGCTTTGGGCTTTAAAGGTCTATACCTCACAAGCAGATTTTTCTTGGCATTTGCTGACCTGCTGCCATTGAAAGAGATGTTTGCTTAGTCGCAGCATGTTCTGCCTCACATATGTACTTTCTCTGACCACACACAGGGAGGGTAGTGGGTCTTTCTTTGTGAAAACCCTCTGAACTACTCCTTCTGACTTTTATTTGACTACATGTACTTTAGGAGATGGGGAGAAATAGTTGGGTATAATTTTACTTGCATATTAAGGCTCAGGTCTCCACCTGCAGAAAATCTCTCCAATAAATTTTTTGTAACTTAAAAAATATAAATCATCAACAACCTGGACTTCAATTCTACATCTCCAAAGGTCCATCAGTTATATGGGTGCTTTTTATTTCCTGGCCTCCGATAACCCCACTGTATGTAACATAGAATAGATACCTGGGCCATCTGAGTAAAGATGAGTTGGCTGTGGGTGGTTTGGCCTTTTATCCTTATCTGGGTAATCTTTGAAGTGTTCTTAATAACTGGCATTTTAGCATACTGAGTAACAGTAATAATTTTATGTTCTTTTTTATCATATTTACTATCTTTAAATTATCCATTTTCCGCATCATTTATTTGCTTATTCTATGAAAGAAGTGCTGGAATCCTCTGGGTGGCTCTTAACCACTCTACATTCTGTACTTTTTTAAATGTATTTGGCACCTTAGAAACTTTCTCCCATCACCCCAATTTCATTTGTTTGACACATTCTTGACTACAGAAACAGGAGCATGCTGATCATTTCTCAGGCAAGAGGTGCCTAGGGTTCAGGAACTGTCCAGGGTCCTGAATGTCCTACAGCAACACAGTTCTCTGACTTGGGAAACAGATGCTATGGGAGGCCTGCAACAAATCCATCACCCTGCCCTGTTGACTTTACCTCCTCACTAGCTCTTATATCTGTCCATGTCTCTCCTTCTCTAACCTGCTGACACTTTAATCAAACTCTTCTCATCTTTCTCTACTATTAAAATGAGTCCCTCACTATCTTCCCCACATCCTCTCTTGTTGCCTTCTCCTCATTTCAAATTAGGATCCCATATTTTCTTTAGAGTGATTTTTTTCTGTAATCATTATTGATGAAGAGACAGATATCACTGAACTATGGTGGGCCACGGTCATTGCGGATGTTGACATATGGGATATGTGTTGTGAAATACTTGTTTTAGGTGTAGACTATGGAGTGGTAGAAGTCATATTTGTTGAGACTCCCTCATGTTGCCATTTGAGAAGTTGCTGTGGGTTTCATGGTGGTGACTATCATATTACTTGACATTAAGGAAAGTGAAGTTGTTGATGGTTTTGTGATGTTGTTGGAAGATTCACTTGCATGTCTGGGAGGCACATGTTGGATATTCTAGTTCCTGGGACAGGGAAGTCTAAGATCAAGGTGCAGCAGGTCCAGTGTGGTGAGAGCCTGCTCTCTGCTTCATAGATGGTGGCTCTCACTGTGTGTTCCTATAGTGGAAGGGGGCCTGTTGCCTCTCTACTTTGAGCAGCAATCTCATCAATAGGTACATCTGATCTTGTCACTCTTGCTTAAAATCTTTAAGCACTTCCCATTGATTTTAGAACATAAATAGAAACCCTTAAGGAGGCTCTGGTGGTCTAGCCTCTGTCTCTCCACTCCCTCACTAGGCTCTGACCACACTGGGCTCCTCAGGAGTCCCACTAGCTCCCCAGCTGTGTTCCTCCTTTTCACCTTCTCCTCCCTCCATACCCTCTCTCCACACCTTCCTCCCTCTGCCTAACTTACCTTCATTTGCACATCTCAGCTCAGATGCCCATCAGGAAGCCATCCCTGACTCCCCAGATCTGGCCAGGCACCCCTCTTACCTGCTTTTCTAAGTTTTCCTTTATCACTTGAATTTTTTAAATCGTAAATGTAACATACATAGAAGTATACATAGGACATAAACGGCAGACTTAATCAATAATAATAAATGAAGTTCCCTGTAACCAAGCTCCTGGACAGGCAATAGATACCCCTCATGTGTCTCTTCCTGATCACAAGCCCTCCCTTCACCAGATAGCATTGCCTTCCTGACTACATGGCATTATTTCTTCAGTTCTGAGGATTTAGACTCTACCAGTTCAGGTATATATGAGGGTTCTTATGGGGACCCTTTTTCAAAAAGAAGGAAGCTGTGAACTGGGTGTTAGTATACCCACTATATGTGAGGAACATATTTAAAAGCATCTGTCACTTTCCTCCCAAAGACTTTCTTTTTTGTTATTATTATTGTTGTTGTTGTAGTTGGGATTGAACCCAGGGGAGTTCTACCTCTGAGCCACACCCTAGCCCTATTTTATTATTTATTTATTTATTTATTTATTTATTTATTTATTTATTTTTGCAGTACTGGGGATTGAACCCAGGGACATTCTACCTCTGAGATACATCTCCAGCCCTATTTTTTTATTCTTTATTTTGAAACAGGGTCTCACTAAGTTGCAGAGGGCCTCACTAAGTAGCTGAGGCTGGCCACCAACCTGTGATCCTCCTGTCTCAGCCTCCCAAGTACTGGGATTACAAGCGTGCGCCACCACACCTGGCTTATTGTTTATTTTGAAACAGTGTCTTGCTAAATTACTGAGACTGGCCTTGAACCCTCAATCCTTCCATCTCAGCCTCCCAAATACTGGGATTACAGGCAGGTGCCACCATGCCTGGCTCCTTCCACAGGCTTTAAATAAGAAAGGTGATTGAGAAAGTTTCAGGGGAAAGTGACTGCGTCTGTCTACCTATTTGTGCATCTATCTATTTATGTATATAACTGTTCATTTATTTATCTATTTATCCAACCAACCATGTAATATTACACAAATATACATCTACTAAAATACACTAGAAAAAATGGAGCGTCGTAGATAAGCAGGGTGGGAAAGATGGCTGCTGCTCATAAGCAGGCATAAGTATTGGCTTCCACTCCTGACCTACAGAAATAAACCTTGTCCCTGTCAGGGACTCAGACGAGAAGATGGGGAGAAAATAAACCGTGTCTCAGGGATTTGATTCATGAGGGAGAAGAACCGTGGTAGGATCATGGAAACACATGAATTATTCACAATGCAAAGCGGGGAAGGGGAAGGAGGAGGAGGGGAATGACCAGGAGAGAAACATCAAGAAGATGAAGCTCTACCCAGCCCAGGAAGGGCCCAGGGTGGGAGGCAGAGGGGACAGCCTCACAAGAGGACTACAGCGGAGTGGCAGAGGGAGGAAAGCCAGCTTGTCGTGTGGACAGGTGAACTGAGAACACCTGTGGGAATGAGGGTTGTTTTCTTTTTGTACTGGGGCTTGAACCCTGAGGTATTCTACCTCTTAGCTACACCCCCAGCCCTGTGTGTGTGTGGGGGGGGTATTGGGGATTGAACCTGGGGGCATTCTACTTCTGAGATATATCCCCAGACCTATTTATTTATTTATTTTGTTTTGTTTTGTTTTGAAACAGGGTCTTGCTAGGTTGCTGAGAATCTTGCTAAGTTGCTGAGGCTGGTCTTGAATCTGCTATCCTCCTGTCTTAGCCTCCCAAGTACTGGATTCTAGGTTCCTGCTGTCATGCCTGGCTTTATTTTTTATTTTGAAACTGTCTAAGTTGTGAGGGTCTTGCTAAGTTGCTGAGGCTCTTCTCGAACCTGTGATCCTCCTATCAAACCCTCCCATGTACTGGGATAACAGGTGTGTGCTTGGGAATTCTCATGCCTGGGAATAAGGATGATTTTGCAATGCTAGGGTGGGTAAACTGAGGAAGCATCCTTACCTACATCTGAAAGCCAATTATAGCTGGAGTAGCAGCCCAGCAACACATGACTGAGTTTAAAAATAATTTCTGGTGCTGGGCTCACTGCTGTCCTGTGACTGCAAGGGAGGAAAAGCTCGTGGACTGGGGAGACGGCCTGGTAGGAGGTGCATGGGGCTGGCAGAGTTGAGAGTGGCTTAGAGGAGGGCGGGGGGCAGTGCCACCCTCTGGGAACTATTGATCTTTGCCTCTGTTGTGTTGGTTGTGTCTGGGTGTGGGAGAAGCAGGCAGGAAGCTAGGGAGAAAAGACAAGGCTTGTTCTTCAATGTGAAGGAGAGACATGGGACTTTGCTGACCCCTGAGGGAGCCCATGTGAGTCAGAGCCGCAGAGGGGACAGGGAAGCCGGGTGTCAGGAGCTGAGTGGTGTAGGGGAAGAAGGAAGAGAGAGGCCCCAGGTACCCTCAGAAATAGGAGTACAGCTCAGTTGCTCCAAGTGAGAGGCAGCTGGGAGACAGCCAGGTGGAGTGTGGGCGGACCTGTCTGGTTTCAACTGGTGGGGCGGATGCAGCCAGTCCATGTTTGGTTCCAGCAGAACCCAGCAGAACTTAGTGTGCCCACAAAGATTTCTTGAGCTTCTGCTGTATGTCAGGCTGGGCACACAGAAATAAGTTTCCTCCCAAAGAGTTTATGTTCTAACTCAAGGAGATCGATAATAAGCATGTAAACAAGTCATCAAATGAAGTTATTTTCAATACTAAAAAGTGCTATGGAAACCATGAGATGGGGTACTGTTAGAGACTACTGGGGTGTGCTGGAAGGGGGGTCTGGAAGCGCCTCCCTGAGGAGGTGGGATTTGGGGTGAGCCCTGAAAGGTGCCCAGGAGCCAGTCTTATGCATATCTGAGGGATGTATAAAGCAGAGAGTTCGGCATGTTGCTGAGCAATGAAGATGAGTACGAACCAGAAGACAATCGGAAATCCAGGTCCCCTGCCCTCGCCTCAGTTTCCCCAATCTGTAAAATGAAAATATTGGACATGTTAGGTCCTGCTCAGTGCTCAGTGTGGCATAAGGTCCCAGGAACCCTTCATGGGAAAGGCGGGACTTGCGCTGGACCTTTTGTTTGGGGACTGGAGATTGAACCCGCAGGTGTTCTACCTCCGAGCAACACCCCCAGCCCTGTTTTATTTATTTATTTATTTTAATTCTGAAACAGAGTTTTGCTGAGTTGCTGAGAGTCTCACTAAGTTGCTGAGACAAGCCTTGAACCTGCGATCCTCCTGTCCCAGCCTCCCACATACTGGGATTACAAGTGGCTGCCATCACACCCAGGGAGCCACTGAAACCCACAGCAAAGGTGCTCAGCCTTCTCGCCGCGTCCCCACACTGTGCAGACAGCGAGCGCAGGTCTCTTCCACTGCTGATAGGACGTGAATCCTACCTGGTCAGCACCTTACTCCTGTGACTTCAGTTAACCTTAATTTCTTCCATAAAACTACCTCTGGGTAGTCACATTGTGGGCTATGTCTTTAACATATGAATCTGGGGATACAACCAGCCCATAGCAGTAGGTGAGGATGCGAGTGAATGGAAAGTGGTAGAAACAGTCCAAATCTCCCTCTTTGGGTAGAGACATGTTGCCCAGCTGGGCAGCCCTGGAAAGGCGGTAGGGAAGCCACCCGTGGGCAGGAACTGTGGTGGGAATGAGAAGACTTAGGCTGAAAGAACTGGGCTGCAATGGGCTCCAGTATGGGGCAATTAAGTAGAACCAGAGCCTCGTCTAAGCACCGGCGTTAGGGATGGGGAGGGTATTGGGGGAGCAGGAGGAAAGGGACAAGAGGTGGGAAAGTAAAGAAGAGCTTGGTCTGTCCTCCCCAGAGCCCTCTGTGGCTGCTTGTACCCAGCCTAGCCCTGCTAGTCGGGGATGCTTGGGCTTGGCCATCTGTACTGCAGGACTGTGGTCATTCCACATGAGCAGCCAGAGGCCAGGCAAGATCAGCAGCAAAACCGACACCCTTGTAATGCTTCCTTCACCCCGGGACTAGCCCAAGAGCTTCCCGTGTACAAAGCTAGGACAGCCTCATAGCCGTGCTTCATTTTGATGGGAAAACTAGGGAAGATGAAGAAACTGCCTACATGCTCACCATCGGTGATGGTGGCCGTGAGCCTTAGATCTGAACTTGGCAGTCAGGACCCTAACCACTGCACAGCACTGCCTTTGGACCATGGCCTGTGCTGTCATGCATATGGGGAGTGCTGAGGACCTCTCTGCTAAGCAAGACCCTGAGCTGCTCAGGTCATGCCCTTACTTCCTGGGACGCACCCGGTGTGCAGCCCAGAAACAAGCCCAACCTGGGAAGAGCTGCCTCCTCCCCTAAGGTTTAGGGGCGTTAGACAGGATGGCGGGGGTCTCCTCCATATCTTCAGGCTTTTCTTCCTCCCAGGCTTCTGTAGTAGGAGCCGGTGGCAAGGAGGAGCCTGAAAAGAGAGGAGAATGGAGAAAGAAATACAAGACACCAGGGACATGGGGGCACAGGGGCCCGGTGGCCTCTGGTGAAAAGCCTGCTGAGGCTCATGGGACCGCCTCACCTGAGAGGAGGGTCAGCCAAAGTCCCTGCTCATACATTTCAGGAAGGCTGTGGTCAGAGATATCCCCTTGTCCAGCCCCCCAAGATGAGAAGGGAAGTGGAAAGCTCAGACTGCTGTAGGTCTGACCCCATGTCCTGGAGAGGCGCTGGCCGGTCAGAGACCCGAAGCTAGACTCACCTTGGACAAATCGTAACCCCCCAGGCTTGTTTAAATGGAGTGGCCGTGTGACAGATCTTCAAGGCCCTTCCAGCAGCTCTTACAACATCCGGAGCTTGTCTGACCCTCGGGGTTCTGGGGCCTCAGCTTCTCAGTTTATTTAGGCTTCAATGAGAGTGTTAATAGACCCATCAAGGAGAGAATTAGAGTCTCTGGGATGTGGCCAATCTCTGCCTCTCACCTGCCCAGCCCTGAAGCTGCAGCCCAGAAGCACTGTGGGTTCCTCCAGCTCGCCCCTTGATTTGCCTGGCTGTGACCTCGGCCTCCTCACTCCCCTGTCCAGTTCCTCTGCTTCAAAGGTGCCACAGTGACTCCCTGGCTGCCTGCCACCCTCCCCTGGGGTTTATGGGGATGAACAGGATAATGTTTTCTAATTACTTAGAGCTCCTCAGGGTGCAAGTGCTGTGAGTCGGGATAAAGGACTCCTAATCTAGCTGCTTTCAGAGATTATTCATCCAGAAACACAAACGAGCATTCAGCTGAAAGCAAAAGCTGGAGAGAGCAGGCCAGAGGAGGCCAGGCGGGGGTGGCCGGGAGGGCTGGGGCACCCTCTGCTCTGCGTGGTGTTTGCTTTGACCCGTGATCTCGGCTTTGGGAGCTTCAGCTTCCCCTGTTCCAGCTCATGCCTCTCTCTTGCAAAATACATTTAATGAACTCACTTGGTGGCTGGAAGCAGAAGGGACAGGCTGCTACCAGCTGGCCTGCAGGAAGCGAGGACTGACTGACCCACAGCACCCTGGCTGTGGTTTACAGAGGGGCACAGTCACCATCTCAGATGCAGGCCTGCCCCTGGAGTGCTGTTGCTCATGCTGCACGGGGAGCTGACTTCCTTGATATCCACCTGGGTATCACGAGAGAGCAGAGCAGTTCATTAGGGGTGTGTGTGCGTGTGTATGTGTGTGTGCGGGGTACACACCAGCGTGTGCTCACCCCTGAAGCCAGCCTACACGAGACAGAGAAACCATGACATCTATGTGTTTGATGACACCTGACAGGAAGGTCACGATTGAAATCTCACAGCAAGAGCCTGTGGTACAGGTAGTTAGGAGAGATTACGTCTCCATGGCTGACCACACTGTGGGCAGTGCAGGGGCCCCCGACCCCCCAGGCCGTAGTTCAGTGCATGGATTTCCTAGTTTGGGCATGTTTTCAAGAGGAGAAAAGATGTCTGTGATCAAAATCCGAAGATATTCATTCTTTCATTCAACATCATGTCCCTTAGCAAAAGCTTAATTTGCCCAAGCCACTCGTAAGCAGCATGATGGGAAAAAACTACAGCTAGGCAGCTGCTAATTATTATTAGCACTTTAATGATACAGATAGGGAATCTGGATTCCCATTTTGCAGAACACGAAATTGAGATTTTAAAGGACCCATCCAAAGCCTCATAGCCAGAGATTTATTCATGAGGTGCCAGGACGCAAACTTAGCTCCTCTAGATCCAAATTAAATGCTCTAAGAAATGTTTTAATCTTTCGAGGAGGTGACGATAGATAGAGGATATGACAAGGCCACAGCCCACAGCACCAGGAAAAGCAGGATGTATACCATGAGGGATGTATGAGTAAGGGCTGAGAGTTATGGGGAGGGATCCAGAAACTTCCATAGAAGGGGCGACCTTGGGCTGGACTTGGCGGGACGGGGAGCATTTTTATTGGTGGGGGATGTGGAGGTCACCCTCTGCAGAAGGAAAGGTGGGGGCAGAGGGAGACTGCACACAGCAAAGAGCCTCGCTTGGCTAGAGCAGTGGTCCTCACCCTGGCTATGCACTAGGCCACTTGGGCAGCCTTTAAATTACCAACCCGTCGGGCGTGGTGGCGCATGCTTGTAATCCCAGTACTTTGGGAGGCGGAGACCGGAGGATCCGGGTTCGCAGCCAGCCTCAGCTCTTTCTCTCTCTCCTGTCTCTCTTTCTCTCTCTCTCTCTACTTAGTGAGGCCCTCCGCAACTTCGTGAGACCCGGTTTCAAAATAAAGTATAAAAAATAGGGCTGGGGGCGTAGCGCGGAGGTAGAATGCCCCTGGGTTCAATCCCCAGTACCGCCAAAAAAAAAAAATTACCAACCCCTGGGCCCCACACCCAGCTCTTTTGGTCTTGTCATTGGCATTTTATAAAAGCTCCCTGTGATTCTGCTGTTAAACCTGGGTTGAGACCCACTGGCAGAGGGGAAGGGCTGAGGGATTCCACACAGGGGCTATCCCAGAGACCCAGGTTCAGTGTAAGCAGGATCTGGATACAGGTGCTGACGAGGGAAAATGGGGAGAGATGGGAGAGAGTTCTTTGAAAGGCAGTGCTCTGGGACCGAGTGTGCACATCAATGCTCAGGTCATGATGACTAAGGGTTTAAGCCTGAGCACCAGGCACAAGAATGAGGGCCACGGGATAGGAAACAACAAGGTCCAGGAGGAAGAAAAGGTGGAGAGGAGGATGGTATGGGTTTTAGACATCCTGAGTTTAAGGGTAATAATTATTAGGCCACTAAGCAGAAATGCCCAACAAGTCATGTAAGCTGAAAGTTTGGGTGAAGAAAGGGGACAGGGTCTCCTGAGGACCCATCTGTGTGCAGGCGGCAGCTGACCTGAGGGGTGGGTGAGCTCCGAGAGACAGAGAAGATAGAGAGTGGGGGGCTTAGGTGGGAACACCCGGTTTAGGAGGCAGAAGGACAAAGAGATGCTCAGAAGCAATTCCTAAATGGAGAACTGTTCCATTTGCATGAGCCAAGGCCAATGCCTGGGGGGCAGCGCTGGGCACAGAGTCATTTTTCAGGGGCCTGGCTGCCTGCAACTCGGACATTGATCAGCTGAGTCAATAGCTCCGTGCTCAGACGCGAGGCCCCGGCAGATGTGCGTGCAGGAAGTAGGGCAATTGCAGCCCAGCTCTCCCTCGCCAGAAACACGGTCTGCTTAGCTCATTTTGCCACCATTCTCAGCCTGCAGTAGCATGAAAGGGAATGAATCCCAGCACATACAGCTTATGAATTCACTCATTGTAAAGAAATCCTTTATTCTGAGCCATCCCAACAATGAATTCTGTCCTCCTGGGGAAAACAATTCAGTCAGTCCCACTATTTTAAGGAGACCCCAGGATAGTTTTTCTTGTGGCATCTCAGCATCATCCCATGGGACCAATTTAGCCCCTGAGCGGAGCCCTGCAGATTCCCCTGAGATTCACCCTTGAGGATCCCAAGAGCTGGGGGAGGCCACAGTCAGGAGTGTCTTAGCTTTAGGGGTCCTGGAGCTTGGTCCCTGCACCTTGGTGGATGGCGGGGCTTCATCACAGAGGACAGAGAAGAGATTCCAATGTGGATAATCAACCCTCAGTTTACCTGCCTTTGGGAGAAACTGCAGAAGTGGAGGGAGAAGAACAAAGATACCATGGAGAGAGAAAGAACATGTTAACGTTTATGGCCCTGCATACCTGGACGCAAAGAGCCTCTAGAAGCCCTTCTAGGGGCATAAATATTGACAGGCCATGGAATGGGAGCAGAGAACGTTGTTTCTACTCTCTGCCAGCCCTGTGGAGCAACCACGGCCCAGCGTGCACTCTAAGACAGTGCGTCTGTCGGGCGTGGTGGTACACACTTATAATCCTAGTACTTGGGAGGGTGAGACGGAAGGATTGCAAGTTGGAGGCCAGCCTCAGCAACTTAGCAGGGTCCTCAGCAACTTAGTGAGACCTGTTTCAAAAATAAAATAAAAAAATAAAATAAAATAGAGCTGGGTGTGTAGTTCAGAAGTAGGACAGCCCTGGGTTCAATTCCTAATACCACAAAACCCAAAACAACAACAAACAAACAAACAAAAAACTGGTGCTTCTGCTGGGTGGGTGGTGTGCAGCTGTCATCCCAGTACTTGGGAGGCTGACAGGAGGAGCACAGGTTCGTGGACTGCCTCAGCAACTTAGGGAGACCCTGTTTCAAAATAAAAAATGAAAAGGGCTGGAGTGTAGCTCAGAGGTAGAGTACCCCTGTGTTCGATCCCCAGTCCCCTCCACCCCCAAAATAACTCAAAACAACAACAAAATAGTGCTTCTTATACTTGTACATGCGGATTTTGTTAAATGTGGAATCCAGTTCAGAACATCTAGGTATTTAGGTCAGGGCTGGGGCTGGGGCTTCTGCACATCTGTATTCCTCTGGATGCTGAAGCTCACACTGTGTTTTGAGTAGCAAGGTTTTCGAGTCGGTTGACTGCATCAAGAGCTGGGCCAAGAGCCGAAGGGCTGGCTCTGTGTCCATCCCACACCCCCGCCAGTTCTGTCCCGAGGTCCCTTTCGGGACTGCCTCCCCCTCGACTGCTGACCAGGAAAAGGGGACTGGGAAAGGGAAGTCAGGAAGGTGGCGGGGGGTCTCAGGAGGCTCCCCAGCCTGAGCCACAGACTCGGGGCCCTCATCCCCTCTCATCGCCCAGTGCCTGGCTGTCTCCTCTTATTGGCTCCTGAGGCTCCTGGCTCAGGCAGAGTAATTACAGTTGAGGCCCTGATGAATTGGGGGCCGGTAATTAAAGCGCCTATTGATTTTCTACTTAGGAGTTCCCTGTAGCTGGAAACAAAAGTGGGGAGAGGAGAGAGAGAGAAACAATTGGAGAAGGTATTATTTCAAAACAGGGTGCTGGTTCAATGCATCGGCTGGGTCTTGCAGCCCCTGAAGGGCGGCTGCGGGGCAATCATTTATCACTGGCCCATCTATCTAGAATTTGAGCATTGATCGGCTAGTCAATGCACTTTTGAGGCACAGCGCCAGCTGGACCGGGGATGGGGGCTGTATTCTGCGAAGGGTCCAGCCTTAGATCTCCAAACCATGAATCTGTCTTGTTTCGCTGCTTCATTTGGCTTATTTTAATTACGTATCGAAGCAAGCGCCTCCTTTATATCATCTGCTTTCAGCAGGCAACAATGGGCCTTCAGGCACCAGAAACTTGGCTGCTGAGGCCAAATGGGAAAGCCTGGCGGGGATGAGATGGCAGGAGGAGAAGATGGCAGGAGGGGAAGGGCGGCGGAGACCTGGAGGGAGCTGGGGAGAGAAGGCTCCAAGGGTGCCGGAGGTTGGCTGGAACGAGAGGGCGGGAGGAGTTTTAAGGAGAGGCAGAAACTATACAGCAGAGGATGGTGCAGAATGTGGAGGAAGCATGGAAGCAACAAAGAGGCAGGGGAGGGAGAGAGGGGAGAGGAACCCACAGGAGCGAGGAGGTGGATGAATCAGGAAGACAGTTTGGGGGGAAGCAGAGAGCGCATTTAGGTCTTATTTAAAGATGGCTGAAGTTATTTTGGTGCATTTAACTCTTAATTCATCGTCCGTTCACTGAGTTCTTCATGTGAAGTGTGAAAGAGAAACTAATGAGAAGAGGCCCTAACTGGCAATTTGCTTTCCCCATCAGCTCCCGAGCGCTCCCTTCCTTCGCTTCTGCTGGGTCACTGGATCACAGATGATTCCTTTGTTTCTTTGCCCAGAAATGCCTGCCGCTCTCCTCCGAGCCTCTTCCCCCTGTTTCCACTGCTGCAGCTGGCTCCTCTGCTTAATGACGAAGTTAGATTAAGATCTGGGTTTGGTAATGATTGAAGCGGGGCAACCAGAAGCAGGTTAGCACAATGCATGTTGAGACACAATTACCCATTATTCCAGTCGAAGCAGACAATAGGGGTGGTGGGGAGGAGCGCCAGCCAGGGAGAAGTAAGTGGGCTGTTACTTGTTATAAGTTGGCATAAAAAAATCTCCATAGAAATACTGAGTGGATTTATTCAGCTTATTCAACCTAATTGCACAATGTGCTTGCATCCGAAAAAAAGTTCTTCTGCAAGTATGCCCAATAAATGGAAAAAAAAAAAGAAGAGAGAGAGAGGGTGGGGGTGAGAGTGGTTTATTATGCTAAGTAGCTGCTGTGCATGAATGGTTGTACAGAGCACTGAGCACAGGAAAAGCCAGATCCTGCCCTCACAGAGCTTTAAAGACCGCAGGACTTAATTCTGATGTATAACCACGTTTACCTGGTTGGAATCTGTGTGTGTGTGTGTGTGTGTGTGTATTAGGGATTGAACTCAGGGGTGTTCTACCTCTGAGCTACATTCCCAGTCCTATTTTATTTTTTATTTTGAAACAGGGCCTCACTAAGTTGCCAAGGCTGGCCTCAAACCTGTAATCCTCCTGTCTCAGCCTCCCAAGTACTGGGATTACAGGCGTGTGCTACCACACCCGGTCATGGTTGGAATCTTAATGGCTCTCTTGTCTCCAAAGCCTCACAGCCTGTAGTCCAGGACCTTCTCCCTCTGCCTCCCATGCGGCCCCTGTGCCCCTGCTTGCCAGACTCCTCATGGACTCAGCCCTTGACCATTCTCCTGCATTTCCTGCCTCAGTTAGTAGTACCACCCTTCCCCAACTGGGAGCTCTTACACATCTTTGACTTTTCCCTATGTCTCCAATTCAGTGGGTTCCCAAGCTGGGCCGTGCTGCCTAGTAATGCTTGGATCCTGTTTCTTCCTCCCTGTGTCTGCGACCAGAGCCTGAGTTCATCCCGCCATGTTTCCTTGGGCCACGATGGCACCTCACTGGTCTCATGCCGAACCGTTCCAGCTGCTGTGCTATCTTTAGGGTGATTTATCACAGGTGAACAGTTGACAACGTTAGTCTCAATTTTTAAATGGCTTCTCTCTGCCTGTAGGTGAAGTTCTTTCCAGCTGCGTGAGCTGGGGCGAGATGTCTAAGTTCTCTAGAGCTAAGAGTCCTCATCTATAAAATGGGGATTATAATGGTTGCTTTTATGGGCTTGATGTGAGAAGTAAATGAGGTAATGGGAGTAAAGTAACCAGCACCATGCCTGGCATATAGACACGGTCAGGAGTGAGGCGGAGGTGACAGAGGTGACAGCAAGAGAGGTGGAGATGGTTTTTATTATCAGTACAGAGGAAGTCTTCGTGATCCGGACCCGAGTTCACCTCTGCAGCTGCTCCCTTCCTTCTGAACTCTGGACTCACAATTGACCACACGGTACTTCCACTTGAATGTCCGATGGACATCGCACGTTAACCAAGTTCAAAACCGAATCCCTCATATTCTGCCTCCTAAACATGCCCCATCCACAGTTTCCCCAACTCAATAAATAAAAATCCCCCCTCCCACCTTCATCCTCTCCTTCTTCTCCTTCTTCTCCTTCTCCTTCTTCCTCTTCTTCCTCTTCTTCTTCTTCTTCTTCTTCTTCTTCTTCTTCTTCTTCGTTTGGTAGAAGCTCAACCCCCAAACCTTGGCTGTTCTTGTTCTCCCATGAATTCCATATTGAATCTCCTCCTAACCCCTGTTTTCTATATCTGAGAAATCTGCCCAGAGCCCAAGCCCGTCATGGCTGTGATAGCACCTGCTGCGGCTCTGGCCCCGGCCACTCTCCTCCTGCCCGGGTTACTGCAGTGCCCTTCCCTTCGGTATTGGTCAGGGTTCACTAGACTAACAGAATTCACAGAATGAGTATATGGAAAAAGGGATTTATCAGATCAGCTTACAATGTAGTGCCAAGTTCTGACTGCACGTGGAGAGTCAGAGGAACCAGTAGCTGGTCGAGCAGTCTAAGAGCTCTTCGGAGAAACGATGGTGAAGTTTCAATTTGAAGGGCTGGAGGCCGACGATCTCAGATGAGAGCAGAAGCTCAAGAAGCTCTTCAGAGAAACGGTGAAGTTGGAGGCCAACGATCTCAGACAAGAGCAGATGCGTTTTCTTCGGAAAGAGTCGCGCATCCCTCTACGCGGCTTTCTCCTTCTTTTATCTAAGTCCTGCACCTATCAGAACCCTGCTGCCTACATTTAGGGCAGGACTTTCTGTTTAATCTGCTGTTACAGACCCAAAGTCACATGATCTTGGGTGTGTCATGATCTGGTCAAGTTGACAAATTAGATTAACTATCACACCTTCCCCCGTGCTCCTGTTCTCATCCCCTTGTGAATTATTCTCTTCGCCTTCACGGCAGTCAAAGGGCTGCTTCTATAAGAGAAGGTGAATCACCCCTCTGCCTTGCAGTTCCATGGTGCCATTTCAGGCACATCTCCACGTGACTCCTCCCCCAAAGTACTGCTCTTCCTTCATCTCCCACTGTCTGTACCTCCCCTCGCTCTGCTCTAGAGGAACTGGCCTCCTTCCTATTCCTGGAACAGGTTGATCTAGCTCCTGCCTAGGGCTTATGTGCTGGTCATTCCTGGTGCTTAAAACTTCCCAGAGAGCCACATCTTCACTCCTCATTTCCTTCAAGCCTTTGATCAAGTGTTGCCTTCTTGGTACATTAGCCCCACCCATCCTCAGTTTCACTTTCCACAGTTTCATTTACCCATGGTCAACCATGGTCCAGAAATATCAAATGGAAAGTTTCAGAAGTAAACAATTCATACCTTTTAAATTGTGTGCCGTTCTGTGTAGTGTGATGACATCTTGTACCGTTCCTCTCCATCCCACCCAGGATGCGAATCATAACTCTGCCTAGTGTATCCACATTATATACTCTACCCTCCCGTTAGTCTAAGTGTAGCCACCTCAGTTGTCAGATCAACGGTTGCGGTATTACAGTGTTCATATTCAAGCTACCCTTAATTTACTTAATAATGGCCCCCAACTGCAAGAGTGGTGATGCTGGAAACTATTGCAGTATATTATAATTGTTCACGTTATTATGAGCTATTGTTAATCTCTTACAGTGCCTAATTTATGAATTAAACTTTATCATGGGTACATGCATATAGGAAAAACAT
This sequence comes from Glis glis, assembly GCA_004027185.1. Classification (NCBI taxonomy): domain Eukaryota; kingdom Metazoa; phylum Chordata; class Mammalia; order Rodentia; family Gliridae; genus Glis; species Glis glis. Next base: position 32,397 of record PVJS01005705.1, on the reverse strand, counting down.
GTCATCATAATACATAGACTGATACTATCTGCAATTTTAGGCATCCACTGGGGGTATTGAAAGATAAGGAGGGACTACTATACAGCCTGCCTGGTGGTCTTATGTCAAAGGGCAACCCCCAGCCTGCCCAATCTCCTTACCTGGCTCTGTATTGTTGTTGGGTTTTTTTTTCTTTTTTTTTCTTTTTTTACACACAGCACTTGCCACCTTCTGGTATAGTATATGATCTACTTGTTATGTTTATTGCCTGGCTTTTCCTTTAGAGTGTAGGTTTCATGAAAGCATTGATTTTGTCTATTTTGCTGTTTTGTCCAGCATCTAGAATAGTATCTAGAACATAGTAGATGCTTAACAACCTTTTTAAATGAGTCTCTTGCCATTCCTACCATCTGCCAGCCCCATCATCTATCCCAGGGAGCTCTCCTTTGTGTATATTGGGACATTTGTTTCAATATCCTGGTTCTCTCTGGGACTGTAAGCTCCATTTCCCCTCCAGAGATGGCCCACAGTGCTAGACAAATATTTGTACACATATTACTGATTGATTGGCTGTAAATAACTTGAACAATTAAAGATGCAAGCAGAATTGCCTTCCATAAAGTTCACCCGAGATGGACTAAGGCTTCATTTGTCTGAAATGGTTGGTTGGCAGCTGAAATGCTTCCCTCTCACAGCCTGAAGTGAGTCTCCTCTATCATCGCCCCACCAAGCCCATGGTTCATTTGTCAGCTGGCATGGCAGCAACCGATCTTGAAGACTGGGGGAAAATGAATGGTGTGGAGGTAGATATCTGTCTCCACGCACAGAGGCCCTTCCTTTTATTCTGCACATGTCAAATTGCAATCCTTTCGGCAGCCCTCCATAGGATGTAAGAGATGGAGAAGGAGAGAAGGTTAAATGACTTCATCAAGGTCACATATATCACCTTGGGTGGGAAGCAGGACAAATAGAGGGCCAGAGTCAAGATAAGTCTACGTAGCCTGAGGCCAGCTTAAGCCTCACACCCTGGGGGAAAGTGATTGTGCTTTCTTGGGTAGGAAATAGAGACATTGAAGGTTTGGGAGGAGGAAGCTACACACCAGAAGTCGAGCATTGAGGAAATTCATTTGGCGATGATGAAAAAGGTCAATGGCAGTAAAAGAGTGAGGCCCAGGACACAGACTTGAAATCCTCTTTAATAGGTGGCTAGCGCCTAAACTTGAAGCGTAGTGTTGGGGAGCAAAGGGAGGCAGATACAGAGTCTTGCTCAAGCTAATAATCATTTATAGGGGCAGGCAACTGGCAGGACTGACCAGAAGAGCTTCCTTAGCAGCTCTCCCAGGAGACTTAACGGGACCTCAGCCTCAGCCTGCAGAGGACCCACTCACCATCCGCCCCTTCATCCACGCTGCAGCTCAGGAAAGGTTCCACTGTCCAGCTGGGAACTAGAGAGGCATCCCAGTCTCGCCCTTTCCCCCATCTCCTCTTGCTTACCAAGTCCTCCTGGCCACGCTTAGGTACCTGTAGCGTCTGTTCATCTCTGTCCCTCTCCTCTGCCATTCTCAAGGGCTGGCAGCTATTCTTTCCTCCCTAAATGATCACAGTAACATCCTGCATGGTCTTCCAGGGGTAATTCTTGCCACCCTCCAGTCCGTTCACTATAATGATGTTCACTTTATTTATTTGTAACATAACCCAAGCCATCTTTGAATAATGCAAGCCCGATTATACTTTTCTTCTGTGAAAACCCACCAATAGCTTCTCGCTGTCCTTAGAATAATCCACAAAGTCCTTATATGGCTTCCAAGCCCTGCCATTGCGGTCTCCACCACACCTGGGTCACCCTCACTCTGCATGAGAGCGAGTTGCTCACCTGCTGCCTTGAGCTCTCAGGAGGTGGGATTGCATCTGAACACCACAGTGTTTGCCACAGGAAGGAGCTAAAGATATTGCTGAATGAAGTGGCGCGGTGCTCAGTGGGATTAAAGGCTGCAAAGAGGCCAAGAAGGGCTTAGCAGAAGCCATTGGAATTGGCATGGGGGCAGACAGCAAGTCTATGTGCACAGGGTCCAGGAGCAAAGGAGACGTCCCTGAGCAAGCGAGACCTCGATGACTTGGCGCGCTAAGGGAATGAGCACTTGGCTAACCAATGTGTCTACTTAAGGAGAAGAACTGAATTTTTCAATTTCAACCCTGGATAGAAAAATTATTTCTTTCACAACAAATCTATTTCCTTTTCTGACTTTAAAAACTGCACTAGAGCCAGGCGTGGTGGCGCACTCTTGTAATCCCAGTACTTGGGAGGCTGAGACTGGAGGATCCGGGTTTGTGGCCAGCCTTAGCTACTTAATGAGGCCTCTGCAACTTAGCGAGACCCTGTTTCAAAATAAAGAATAAAAAATAGGGCCGGGGGTGTAGCTTGGAGGTAGAATGCCCCTGAGTTCAATCCCCAGTACCGCAAAAAAAAAAAAAACAAAAAAACAAACAAACAACAAAAAGTTGTACTAGAGCAACCTGCTTCAGCAACCCAAGTAATTGACAAGTGGGGGTTTTTCTCAGGTTTCAGGCTCTTTTGAACTTTGGTCATCTGTGTTGGAAGCAAAGGTAGAAAATGTGCCCTCGTGAGCATCTTGAATACATTGTGGATTTCTGTGTATGCTCGCGCGCATGTGTGTGTGTGTGTGTGTGTGTGTGTGAAGGTGAGGGAGAGGGTTCTATTTTGACTGTGTTTTGAAGAAGCTACACGACACGGGAAAAGGGCCTGTGTTTTTTCCCAGCAATGTAATGCTTGCCACCAACATCACAGAGCTGTCACCAGGATCACAGGACACACCACGCTTGCAAGACCCCGCAGGCCGGTGCCCGACAGGCGCTAGATTCTCCCTTCTGGTTACAGGAGGATGAGCCCCAAAGTGTGTGGGAAAATAGAAAGTGACTTGCAAGATGTTCAGTGAGACACATTCAGGTTTCTTCTTGCTTTAAATAATCCAGTAATAGCCGGGTGTGGTGGTGCATGCTTGCAATACCAGTACTTGGAAGGCTGAGACAGGAGAATCGCAGGTTCACGGCCAGCCTCAGCAACTCGTGAGGCCTTCTGCAACCTAGTGAGACCCTGTTTCAAAATAAAGAATAAAATAGGGCTGGGTGTATAGCTCAGAGGTAGAATGCCCCTGGGTTCAATCCCCACTACCACACACACAAAAAATCTAGTGATTTGCATTTTGCTCCTAAAAATTAAATACATAACAACAGCAACAAAAGCCACTTAATGAAAGGTTTCATGAAGCTGAACTTCACGTCTCATTCATTCTCCCTGGTTTGGAGAAGGGGAAAAAGCACCAGGCAATGGGATCACTCTCCTCCTTCCCTGGCCCTGGGAGGGCACTGGGGTCTCCTCCAGGAGAGCCTGTCCCGCCTGCGAGCTGGAGAGAAGGGAAGGAGGTGCTGGCCTCAAGGCCAGAGCAGTTGTCCCTGGGAGCCCAGGGCAGCGGCCTGTTGCTAAGGCTTGGTCTGAAATGGGCTTTCCATGTTGCTGAGCCTCTGTAAATGGAAAATAGTAAGTTATGCTGCACTGACACTCTCCCAGCCTTGCTGCACCTTTTAAAAAAGATGGGAAAGTAGACCTGGGTTTCTTTCTTTCTTTTTCTCTTCTTCTTTTTAAAGAAAAAAAAAACACATGCGGGACTCTTTGTACCTGTTCTAAGTCATTAAAAATGTGTTTCTGAAGTGCTAAATTTACAGCTAATTGCACAGTTAATTCATTATGTAGCACTATTTTTTTCCCTTTATAAACACCAAACCAAAGCAAACCCAACCAATTACTTGAAGTCTCAGAGATATCACAAAAGGAATGACTTAATTTAGCAAATAATTTTAAATAATTATTTGCTGAAAGAGGGAGTTTGCTGGGGCCCCAGGAGACTGCTTGCTATTGGTCTCCTAATAAACTTTCCATGTAATTCCTGATTAATTACTTACACAAGCAACATTTTATTTGCTTTGAACAAGTTGGGTTTTAAAAAGAGGTTGTAAGACATTAATGAAGATACCCCAGCAAATCTTCCTTGTCTTTATTAGGCGTGTGAAAGAAAGGGTGGGGGTGGGTTTCAACCCAGTACCCCCTCAAAGGCAAGTCACCCCAACTACCTTTTGGGCGGTCTGTACACCAGTGCTTCTTTATGAATCAGGGACGTGGTACCATTCCACGTTACAGACAAGCTCGCCCACTGTGTGTGCCTTTATTTGTGTTTTTCATGTGCTACAAAGGTGCCCCGCACGGATCAGGCACTCAGATAAATATCAGATAAGTGGACATGCATAGCAATGCCTGAAGCAGCATTTTAAGAAATATAAACAGTCGTCAGAGAAAGAGGAGGAATCAACACAGCATTCAGAGGATAATAAGAAAATGCAAAATAATTAAAGTATTTTGGAAATAGAAGAAACATGGCAAAATGAGCCAGTGATTTAAACTCGTTTGGAATTGCAACCAGGAATTTTGATAGTGTTCCTAAAGAGCTCTACAACATATGTTTATTTTTGAAATTAGTGTGAACTAAAAGAGCACTCTAAGGATTTTATGAAAACCAGAAATACCCTACGGTATCAGAGCAGTCACATTTAGGGGTCGTCCCTCCACTTTTTAAGTATGTTTAGGCCTCAGATGATAGGCTGGGTGGGATCCCAGTGAGGAGGAGTCAACACCAGCTTCTCACAACTCACATTTGCCTCAGAACTGTAAAAGGAGAAAAGGATAAAGATGAGGCCAGCAAGCTGGGCAAGGTGGCGCATGCCGGTAATCCCAGTACTTGGGAGGCTGAGAGAGGAGGGTTAGGGTTAGAGGCCAGCCTCAGCAACTCAGCAACTTAGCAAGACCCTGGTTCAAAATAAAAAATAAAATAGGGCTGGGGTGTAGCTCAGAAGTAGAATGCCTCTGGGTTCAATACCCAGACAAACAGACACAAACACACACACACACACACACACACACACACACACACGGGATAGACAACTGTCTAACCCTGAAGGACAGACAGCCAAAATCAGATCATGAGGATTAATCTTTAGCAACAGCCCCATTTTATTTGAAAGGTGTTTGGGGGTTTCTATCCATTTTCTTGACTTTGAGGGCTGTTTAGGTAGAAGGGGGATTAGACTGACCTGTATGGCCTCAGGATGCTGGAACCTGGACCAAGGAGTAGAAGCATCATTGAGAATGAGATGCCCCTCCGGGGTAGGAAAGAGGTTTCCGCCTCAGAACTGAGGGAGGTTAGGGAAGCGAGGAGGGGGGACAAAGTCATAAAGAACGTGACAGTTGAAATAATGCTATGAATGTATACACAATGACCAACTCCAATCTCAAAGACATGCGGGGGAGGGGAGGGGCCCGGTGGGGAGGGGACCAAGAGCTGTGTGCAGGTATTTTTCTGTCATTCTATACCCCAATATGACATAAAATTACTATGCACCAAATAAAAAAGAAATAAAGAGGTTTCCAACAGGCCTGTCAGGGAGTGGTTCCCTCAGGAGATGGGGTGTCCCATGCTGCCACGTTTAAGCAGGACTGACATCCACGTGCACTGAATTGAAGACCTGAGCCAGAGGGTGGAAGGTGGTGGCCAGGGCACGGGGGTGGGAGTGGCTAGAGACCTGGCTCCTCACCACACACCTTTAAGGTGTCTTCTGCCGCCTTGTCCCTCTGCCTAGATACGCTTGGGCTTGTTAATGTCCTTCTCAATGAGTGGTGCCAACATCAAACATGGCATTCCCAATTCAGGGCAGGGTACTCACTAGGGATATGGTGCCCTTTGATTTGGACCCCTTATTTTATTAACGGAGCCTGGCCTGTAGGAAGTCTCCCTTTGTACCCAGGCCTGACATAGGTCATTCTGATGTTTGTTACTGAATTTTAAAATTCATCAAATTAAGCCAGGCGTGGTGGCACATGCTTGTAATCCCAGTACTTGGGAGGCTGAGACCAGAGGATCCGGGTTCGCAACCAGCCTCAGCTACTTAGTGAGGCCCTCCGCAACTTAGTGAGACCCTGTTTCAAAAAAAAAAAAAATGAAGAATAAAAAATTGGACTGGGGGTGTAGCTCAGAGGTAGAATGCCCCTGGGTTCAATCCCTGGTACTGCAACAAAAATAAAATAAAATTAATCGAATTCCTGTTATTTCCTTATCTGACCTGTTATCAAGACAGCTCTCTGATATATATACTCACCTTATAGAACAGATCTTTTTTAAAATCAAAACTTGGCACTGTTATATTTTATCTCATTGTTTTCAAACTATGATGATACTGACTTGGGGGAGCAGAGTAGGGAGTTTCAAAAGCTGGTTCTGTCGTCTAGGCAATAGATGCTCCACCCCTCTGCGTCTTCTCTGGCTTTGTAAGCACGTCTCCTACATTTTATCCAAGTCAGGACTGGGCCTTGACATGTCTTGCATAATATCTCTTGGGATCTTCCTCCAAGAAATAGAATCATAGGTTGAAGAGGTAGAGAAGACCTCAGTGGATATCTAATTCAACTTTTTTACTATATAGATGAAGAAACCTAGATATATAAAATTAATAATATTGGAGCAATGTTGTTCCATTAGCCTGTATTTGTTAATATCCTGACCATCCCTTTCCATTTTGTCCATGCAAAATTATCTTAAAAGTCTTGCTGGCTTCAAGACTTTGCTATGGTGTGTGGTATGGACACATTATAATATGACATTTTCTAGGGTCAGTCTAACTACCTCAGCCAAATACACAAACACAAGACACACACACATACACACACACACACACACACACACACACACACACACACTCCATTTGCTTGGCATCTATTTTTGTCCTATGCTAGCCCAAATGGATCAACTTTCTTTCCAAAGGCTCATGACCATATCTTTACCTTTCTAGAAGTTAGATCAATCTTCAAGGTAGAGAATACTTTTACATTTAATTTTCACAAATCCTAGAAAACAACATAGATATTCTGGGTCAAAGCAGTTCACTAGTTCCTTTGAAAAAAATTTTTTGACAAAAAATATTTACATTCAATTCAGAATACATTTTAAAATTTGTCTTAGAATCCGGGGTCTACAGTCACTGGAGTGAAGGCTTTATCACGTCCCAGATTTCCTGAAGCCAGACTGTCCTCCGGGTCACCCCTTCTCTCTCCTAGTGTGTAACTTCAGCAGTCGGCTGTACTGAAGGGCTAGTGGGAGACACCATTAAAAGTGGCCTTGGTGACAATGGAGTCACCATATCTGTAGATAAGGGCAAGCCTTGCTTGTCTGAAGGGTGATACCAACTTTTATTTGTGTGTGTGGTACTGGAGATGAACCCAGGGGCATTCTACCACTGAGCTACACTCCCAGCCCTATTTTATTTTTATTTTTAAGCAGGGTCTTGCTAGGTTGACGAGAGCCTCACTACTTGCTGAGGTGTCTTTGAACCTTCGATCTTCCTGTCTCGGCCTCCCAAGTACTGGGATTACAGATATGCGCCACCATGCCATCCCTAGTCACAGGGGAGGAGGCTCTGGATTCTTGCTCCAGCCCTGCACCCATTTTCCACTTTGCATTTTTTTTTTTTTTTGTCTTCACCTTGTTCAGAAAATGCAACCCCTTCTGGTCCCCTGCCTTACCCAGACACACTGCATAGGAACCCACAGGGAATTATCCTAACAAGGAAGGGAGCCGTTGATAAGCCTCTGTGGGCGTCTGTGAAGGCACACATCATCTGAATGACAGGTTTGCATGTAAACAGCCGCAACTCATGAAAATAGTTTTTAATCTACTTGAAAAGCATAGTCTCAGAAGGATATCAAGTTCCCTCCAGGTGCAGGAAAGCTCTTTGAAAGAGGAGCTGCCGCAGCAGAAAGACAAGCCATTATGAGATGCTGCTTTGATGACCCCTTTCTCTCCCTGCCTTGGGCCCCTCCTGTTTGTGAACCTTCCTCGGCACTGCTTTTGACTGGGGAAAGAAGGAAGGAGGCGCTGGGGGCAGGATGCTCTCTCTCTCTCTCCTGGCAGATCCAGGCCACATCCCATCAACAGGGCACTGCCAGACCTTCCACAGAATGTCTGTCTAATGTTCCCCTTCGTTTCTCAAGACTGCTCTTCCCCAGGCATACCGACTCCTCCTGGCCTTGCCTTTCCCAGCCTGTTTGCTGGGTCCACCAAGTCTCCCCCACCCCACTCCTGCATGTCTCTAAAGAATCAACTTGAACCCCAGCACCTTTTGTACTTTGTGGCCTAGACTAACCCTTGGCTAGTCTTGTTGCCACATGTTATAGCATAAAGGATTTTTAAAATTAAATTAGATTTTTTAATTGTAGTGAAATGAACATAACCAAAATTTACCATTTTAACCATTTCCTTTTCTCCTCCTCCTCCTCCTCCTCCTCCTCCTCCTCCTCCTCCTCCTCCTTCTTCTTCTTCTTCTTCTTCTTCTTCTTCTTCTTCTTCCTACTGGGGATTGAACCCAGGGGCATTCTACCTGCTAGCTACACCCCAGCCCTATTTTACTTTTTAGTTTCAAACAGGGTCACATTAAGTCACTGAGGTTGGCCTCGAACCTTCAGTCCTCCTGTCTCAGCCTCCCAAGTATTGGGATTACAGGCATGTGCCACCATGCCTAGCTATTGTAACCAATTTTAAGTGTACAGTTTAATGCAAATGCACCTAATACAACATTCACGGTGTTGTGTGACCATCACTACTGTCCATCTCCAGAAATTTCTCATCATTCCAAACTGAAACTTTGTAGCCATTAAAATAATATCCCATTTCCTTCACTAACTTTTAATTATGCAAATTATGCAAATAACAGAAAATGCATTTTAAAAAATTAAATCATACAAATAATATAAAATCCTATTTGAATACCATACTCAATACCAATACCTCCCTTAGGGTTAATGACTGCACATATATGTATATGTGTAAATTTTAGGTTTTGGTGTGGGGCTGGGATGTAGCTCAGGGGCAAAGCACTTGGCTTGCAAGTGTGGCACTCTGGGTTTGAACACCAGTTCTAAAAAGACCCAAAAAACAATTAAGCTAGGTTTTGGTGTGTGCATATATATAGTTTTATATGTAGATTTTACACAAACAATATAACAACTGTATAAATTGTATAGATATTTACTATTTTCGCTCAACCAAATATCTCAGAGATCGGTCCATGTCGGTACCTAGAAATCTATCTTGTTAAGTGTTATATAGTCTGTATTTAAAGTATACCATAGTTAGCCATTCCCCAACCAAGTACTTTCCAGATATTTTTTATTACATATACTGCTGCAGCGAGCCTGAGAATTAAACAAATATATGTATTTCTCAAGAGTAGATACTCAGAAACAATTGCAAGGTCATAAGATCTGCCTACCTTTACTTTTAATAGAAGCCACTGGATTACCTTCCAGCATGGCTATATTAATTTATACTCCAAACACCAGGATGAGGAGGTGTTGCTTTTCCATATTCCTCAAAACTTGGTACTAACCATGGCTATAATTATCAGGCGGTTCTTTCTGCTGGACACAGTTCTGAATGCTGTGTGTATGAAACCATCTAATGCTCTGAAGAACTCAGAGGTGGACATGAAGATATTACCCTTTTCCAGGACCCTACAAGTTAAGAATCTTGTCCTGAGTTGGGCGTGGTGATACATGCTTATAATCCCAGTACTTGGGAGACTGAGACAGGTGGATCGCAGGTTCGAGGACAGCCTCAGCAAGTAGTGAGACTCTCATCAACCTAGTGAGACCCTGTTTCAAGATAAAAATTTAAAAAATAGTGCTGGGGGTGTAGGTTGGAGGTAGAATGCCTCTGGGCTCAATCCCCAGTACCCCCCACCACAAAACCAGAATCTTGTCCGGGGGCATACATTGGCCAGTGGCAGAGCCGGGATTTGGACTCAGCCTGACTTTATTTATTTATACTATTAACACATATTAATTGTACAGATTTGTGGAATTCATTGTGATAGTTCCATACATGCATACGGTGTGCATTACTCATGTCCTTCCACCTTTCTTCTATCCTCCCCACCCCCTGTCCCCCATACCTCTTCCCAGTTCCTAATAATCCCTCTTTTACTTTCAGGTTGACTTTTTTCTTTCTTAGTTTCCACACGTGAGAGGAAACATGTCTTTCTATGTCTGGCTTATTTCACTTAACATGATGGCCTCTGATTGTATCAATTTTTCAGCCTGACTTTGGAGCCCAGGCCTTTACACACTGTACCATTTTATCTGATTGCTCCCCTTTTGGTGGGTTAAACATGGGGTCTCCTGGGTATTTTACTTTGTTTTTCCTTGATTGCTAGTTAGGGGGAATGTATTTTCATACGTTTATCTGTAGACTCTCTCTCTCTTGTGTATATGGATTACCCCTTCATCTCTTTTGCTCATTTTTTGTTGGGTGGTTTATTGATTTGTAGTTCAAGACAAGGTTCTGTTCTAACTTCTTTGGTGACAGATCATTATTTATACCTAAATTGAAATGATCAGGCCAGACAAATATTAACTGAGTCTAGACCCCATCTTAGCTGTAAAATACAGGGTATATGAAACTTGAACATTTTTGTAGAAGTTCAAGAAATTTTCATAGAAACATAAACATTGATTCATTCATTCAGTGAGTAATTTTCTAATTGAATGATACCTCTGAACCAAGCACTGGGTAAGGTTTAAGTTTTAACTATTAAGGTTTGCAAAGAGTACGAAGGAACATCACAGATCACAGAGGGTTAGTTGAGATCTTATTCAAAACAAAGAGCTATTAACCTTTACAGTAAATTGAGATATAATGAACACATTACTAATTGCTTTCAACTGTTGCTGCCAACAGCCTTCTACTAAAACTATGTAGACTATCAATTAATCAACATTAGAATCTACCAATGGAAATATTTTAAAAGTTTATTTTTAGCCTTCCAGAGAATATTTATTTATTACCTTACTTTTTTCCTTTCTTTAAATTTTTTCTTGGAATGTGAAAATGTGGTGCTTTGCACAGAACAGATGCTAAGAATATGGATGGATATTTTGGATTACCGTATTTGAACAGGAAAACTGTCTGTGGTGGCAAACTGAAAACTTTAGGAATAATTGTGCTTTTTAAATGAAGGCAAAGCCAAAGGGTTTTACCTGTTTAGAGCACAGTTTTATCTTGAGCGGGAAGAAGAAATCTACATCCTCATTTGGTATTGGTCCAGAACGGCCCTGAAATGCAGAACACTTAATGGCTCCAGATGTTTCTCTGGGTGTATTGGGCAGGTGCACCCACATCAAACCCCAAATCGCCTGGAACTGTACTGCAGACTCTGCCATCCAGAGAAAAGTGGTTTCTTCTCGAAGCTCTGTTTTTTTTTTTTTTTGCAGTACCGGGGATTGAACCCTGAACCCAGGGGTGTTCTACCTCCGCGCTACACCCCCGGACCTATATTTTATACTTTATTTTGAAACCGGGTCTCACGAAGTTGCGGAGGGCCTCACTAAGGAGAGAGAGAGAGAGAGAGAGAGGGACAGGGAGAGAGAGAGAGGGAGCTGAGACTGGCCGCGAACCCGGATCCTCTGGTCTCTGCCTCCCAAAGTACTGGGATTACAAGTGTGCGCCACCACGCCCGGCTCGAAGCTCTGTTTTGCTGGCCACTATGAATGCACACATGCGCACCTGCTGTGTCTGGAGGTAGGATAGTCCGAGTATATTGCTAGCCCTTTGCCTCTTTTCAGCAGAAGATACCTACATCCTACCCCCTGCCCACATTAGGTCTCCCACTCTTCATCTACCATGAGGCGGAGTCCAGCCTGCCCTCTCACCTGCCAAGGATGTCTCTCTTCCTATCCATGAGCCTGGAAGTTGGGAGGTGCTCATGGATCCAAAAGTCTTTGTCTCTAGGATTTTCTTTCTTCAGATTACAAAGAATGCTGGCTGGGGGACAACCCAGAGGTCAGTGTAAGAATAGCTTTGGGGTACTGTGCAGGCTTCTCGATGGGTGGGACAAGGATCAGGAGCCATGTCTCTGATTTGCATATGTTTACTAGATTCTTCTCACCAAGTACGTGCTCCTGAACTGGAGTGTGGGGTCCCCATGTGTAGTCACTTAGCACACATGGAAGATACGATAGCCAGGAAGTGTACCTTGGACTCACCCTTAAAGCATTCTCCTTTGGGGGAAACATCCCTGGACAAAGAGTAACTTGACTTGCCGTTTATATAAGACAAAAAGAATTAAGGAACAGCACTGTTTAATGAGTCTGTCAGTAAATAAAATTGATCTACAATCCATCCTGCTAGCGAGAGCTCTCCACTCTGCACAATAATCGACCACCACATACCTGTGTTCTGGAGCCTCTGATACGGAGTTGGGAGGTGTGGCTGGGATTCTCTGGATCGGTGCTTCTTATACTTTCATGTGCACACAAATCAGCTGGGGATCCTATTAAGATGCAGATTGCAACTCAGCCTGCCCTGTGGCACCAGGATTCTGCATTCTAACCAGCTCCTCCACCAGGACTCTGGGGTTGTTCAAAGCCCGCTCTCTCCATAGCTGGAGCTTCCTCTTAAATGGAAGCATTGTCAATACAGGTGATGTAATATTAGATGGACTGTCACATCCCTGGGTTCTAGCTCTGCCACTCACAAATGGGTAACCTTAAAGAAGCCACCTGTAGAAGACAGTCTCTGTTTTATTATTACTCACCCCTAATCTTTGAATCCCCTAGGTGCTGTGGGTGCATGCAGGTTGAACCCTGCCAGCCATTCCAGGGCTGGGGAGGCAGGACTTGCTGGGTTAAGATGTCACTGTTATGGGTCCTGCCTTTGGAAAGTGTGTGTGTGTGTGTGTGTGTGTGTGTGTGTGTGTGGTTTCTGTACCAGAAGGTAGTTTGGAGGCTCATGCATTATTCAAGGCCAGAGTGGGAAACACTGGCGAGTCGTAGGGCAAGTGGATCTGTGAGGTCCAATTTGCAGGTGCAGACAGGAGCGAGGAGAGACTGGGCACAGCAAGAGGGATGCTGAGCAGGGAGGGAAGGAGGGAAAGGATGAAAAGAGAAACTGCAAAGGCAGGAAGCAGCAAATTGTGTTAGTCTAGGAGGGGAATAACTAGACCATGAACCACGTTTGGCAGCAGGCACGAAGGGACAGGGATGACTTGAGAGATAGCGCATGAATTACATATCAGGCGTTGTCAGGGGGTGCGGAGAGAAAGGAATTGCGGAGGAAAAGAGAAATCAAAGGTGCATTTTATAGGGAACGTACAGACGGCCAGGGGCTGGAGATAGGTATTTATCTGGGTGTCAGGCCTGAGGAATCAGACAGGGAGAGGAGGATGAAGGCTTTGAGGCTTTGTGAGGGCTGAATTTTCAGGTGTCAATGAGTAGGAAATATGGGACTGAGAATCTGGCAGGACATGAAGAATGCCAGAGATAGAAGAAAATCGCCCTTTAGTGGAGACAGGGAGTCTGCTGGTGCCCGCAGAGGAGTGAGGAGTGGAATCCGAGGTGGCCCTAGTTCCACCTCTGTGGTCAGCTGGTGATGGAGCACCCTGCCTGAATGCTCTCCGAGCCCAGCTCTTGCGAACCCAAGGCTCGTGACAGTGGTAGATGGGCACGGGCTCGACAGGCAGAACGCACAGTGCATCCTTGAAGGCACAGCCCCTTCCCAGAAGATGGGCCAGCGCGGAGAGAGCCACTGTGCGTGAAAGAAGCCCAGGGGCTGCACTGTGTCCCGTGCTCCTCTGGAGAAGGTCTCAGCACCCAGGTCTCAGAAAGGGCTAAATGGCAGAGGAGAGTGAGTTTAAGAGCAATGACCTTGTGCCTGAGCTTGGTCCTGGAGCTAGGGTAGTATGGGATTCATGAGAATATGCTTCACAGAACTCCGGTTATGGGCAGCATGACTGACCCAGGGTCCCAGCGGCTGGGCTCTGAAACCCACTGCTGCACTAGCTGGACCCCATGCTCCCCAGGCGCTGCTCCCAGACAGAATTAAATGGGTCAGGCAAGCCAAGGTAGCCTGTTCCTGGAAAGGGGACACCTCTGACAGATACCTTAGCCAGAGGACTTCTCAACAGCCTTGCAGGACCTTTGAATCTTCCTTCAACTGCACAGACACCCAGGATGCTTCCATCCAATCCCATCCCTCTCCTTCACCTGGGCTTAGGCTTATATGGTCGTCCTCCAGTAGCCCCAGCCTTCCCCAGCACCATGTTTATTTCCTCCTGTACAGGTGTTCTCCCTAATGAAAGTCTTACATGTTTCATCCTGCTTCTCAGAGAGCCCAGACTTGCATAAGCAGGGGCCACCAGGAGCAGAGGAGATGAGCTAGGTTTTTAATCAGTAAACGATAATACGTATCAAAAAATCATCATTACTATTATTAATGATAAGAAGTATCAGAAAAAGGAGCAACTCATCCAAGCTGAAGAGCAGGAGGTGAGGGCAAGGAGGCGGTATCAGGGAAGATGGCGCCGAGTCATCCAGTGCGCACCTCACCCGTAGTCTCTATGTGAAGCCTTCCATTCTCTGGCCCCCATTACCTTCTGTCTACCTGGCTCACTCTCTATAATCCCCACTCCAACGATTCTCCCGTTTCCTGCATTGCGCAACCCTGATTCTGGCGGCCCACGTCTTACTGCCCCTCATCCTCTCCTGCCCTGCCCCTTCCTTACCTTGTTAGATTCCACTGGTCTCCATCATCATCTCTCCCGTGCGTAAACTCATTCCCACCTTGGCCTCCACTGCGCTGGCCGGCAGATCCTCAGCTTGGTGAAGTCAATCTGCAGCCGTTGTACACTTACACAAGTGCGACTGGAAATGACTAGAGAAAATAACGCCACCCATGATGTCACTTTATTTATTTTCTTTGGGGGGGACTGAGGATTGAATCCAGGTACATTCTACCTCTGAGATATACCCACAGCCCTTGTTATTTTTTGTTTTGAAACAGGATCTCGCTAAGTTGCTGAGGCTGGCCTCGAACCTGCCATCTTCCTGTCTCAGCCTCCCAAGTACTGGGATCACAGGTGAACGCCACTGTGCCTGGTGCCCTTCCCCCTCTTTACCATCATCTGATGTCCCCCATCCCCTCAGCATTTCCTCCCTCTCAGTAATGGCGATTCCATTTTTCTAGTCACTCAGAACAAAACCCTGAGGTCATCGTTGGTCCTGCTCTTTCTCACATCCTACAACCAGGTCATTAGCAAACCCTGATGGTGCCACCTTCTAAAAAGCTCCAGAATCTAACCACCTCTCATCACCGCCCCCGCACTTGCACTCGGATGACTGCAGAGTCTCCCAACTAGCCTTCCTGCTTCAGATCTGGCCTCCTACCCAGTCCATTCTTAACACAGCAACCAGGATTCGGTTCAATCAGGTCATTTCTCTGCTGACAACATTCCAACAACCTTCTGCCTCAGTTAGTGTCACAAGAGGAGGGCCTCACGCTCAGCTGCTAAGTTGCTGAGGCTGGCCTTGAGCCTATGATCCTCCTGTCAAAGTCTCCCAAGTGCTGGGACCACAGGTGTGATCTGGCGGCTGGCCTGCCAGGCTCTCTCCACTCTAGTGTCCCCAGTCCCTCCTCCTTGACCACAGCTCCGGCCACGCCAGCCTCCTCACTGTCCCCCAGACACACCAAGGAACTCAGCACCTTTGTGCTTGCCAACCCTCCTCCAGTGCTCAACTCCTCAGTCCCTTTGGATCTGTTCTTCAGTGACCCCTTCTCAGTTGGCCCCCTTGACTCCAACGTCAAAGGGCAAGACCTCCCTACCATCCCAAGTGCTCTCGTCCTCCATGTCCTGCTCCGTCTTTCTTCCTTACTTAGCACCTCCCGCCACCCGGCCTGTGGCTCGTGTGCCTGTTCATCATCTGTCTTCCTAAACTAGAAGAGAAGCACCACAGGGGAGCTTCCCTGCTCCACGCAGGAGGCGCTCGGCAAGGAGTGGGCAGATTAATGAATTCATGAGCATCAAAGGAGGGAATGGAGTTCGGCTAATGGGAGAAATAAGCAGACATTGATTTAGACCACTAAGGAGTATTCTCTGGGAGAATATTTTGATGGAGAAAGCAAGAAACATCGGAGTAGAGAGTCAGAGAGCATACCATGGTGGAAAGGCAGGGCTGACCCCAAGTCAGGACTCCTTCCATGAATGGTCTCTCTGAGCTTCAGCCCCCTTATTTGCAAAGTGAGTATGGGAGTAGTAGCCTACTTCCCAGGTTAATGTGAGTTTTAAAAGAGGGTGCAGCTGGGTGTGGTCGTGCATGCTTGTAATCCCAGAACTTGGGAAGCTGAGATAGGAAGAGTCCAGGTTTGAGGGCAGCCTCAGCAACGTAGTGAGACCCTTTTTCAAAATAAAAAATAAAAAGGACTAGGGGTGTAGCTTGGAGGTAGAACACTCTGGGTTCAAATTCCCAGTACCAAAGCAATAAAAATTAAAAATAAATAAGTCAGGCATGGTGGTACATGCCTGAAATCCCAGTATTTGGGAGGCTAAGACAGGAGGATCACAGGTTCACCGACAGCCTCAGCAACTTACTGAGATTCTCAGTAACATAGTGAGATCCTGTTTCCAAAAAAACAAACAAACAAACAATGAAAAGGGTTGTGGGTGTAGCTCGGAGGTAGAATGCCCCTGGGTTCAATCCCCAGTACAAAAATGAATGAATGAATGAATGAATGAATAAATAATAAATGAATGAATGAATGAGGGCACATTGGCACCAGGCCTGGCATGAGGTGAATACTCATAGGGTTAGCTGGGTCTGAATTAGGCTCAATAGAAGAGCTGATTACCTCTGTCCAACCCCCGCTCCCCTTCAGTGTTACTGAGGCTGAATATCAGCCACCATTTTCTCCTTGAAAATTAATTAGATCGTGGAACACCGTCTCAGGTGAGGTCAGAGGCCTCAGGGTGGAGCCAGTTGTTGGGTAGTAGGACATGAAAGGATGGGACGGTGTGGGGAAGGAAGGCCGCGCAGCCTGCTGGGGGCTGGGCTGGGGTTTTCACCCTCTGTCTGTGCGCAGAGGAAGGAGCAGGCTTACGGGGAACAAGTGGGGACGTGTTTCTGTATTCAGAACACTGACATCGCTCCAGAATGAAATGAGAGGAGATTATGCAGGACGGGAATTGAGTCTGTCATGAGCTTCAAGAAAGAAAGAAAAAGAGACGTAGGGAAAGGAGCTGTTTGTTGTTCTTTGTTCAGGTTTTTATCTCGAGAGTCTGTTTATAAAAATGTTCTCTCTCACTCAGCCTCTTTCGCTCCAGCCTGGTAGCTCTTACCCCCCCTCACCTCCTCCCTACCCGGCTCTTGTTTGAGTTAAAGCTCTTTCCTTGATTAAATAATGAATAAAAGCTCTTCCGGAGTCTGGCTTTCCTGGTCCTAGGGAGAAATTACAGATATATGTACATACATATACATGCAAAACAGCCTGAGATAAAGAGGCTCAAGATAAACAGGCTTCTGGTTGTTTTTGCTTTTAAAGAAATGTCATTCATAAATGACACACACAACACAAATTTAAACTAGGGCAAGCCAGCCTACGTGCTGCTAAGTAATTTGACTTAACAAAGCTCTTACTTAAAAACATTTATTTTTATTTAAAATTACAATATTTATTCTTTTAAAAATGGATTGGAGTCTCCTCTACCAGGATCACTAGATCAGGTAGGTACAGAGCTACCCGTGTTATTATCTATATGAGGGAGGATTATCTAATTCCTAACCAACGTTAGCCTTCTTTCTCCAGGCTCATCAATTAAGGCAAAACTATTTTCAATGTGCCATCTGCACTATAGTCGCTGTGTCCCCAGTCTAAAAGAACCGTTGAAGTCACTGAAACATTGTGCTTCCCACTCCCATATCAACCGTCTTCAATCCTGTCTCACAGGCTCAAAAAGGAGGGATGGCGATCCCAACTGTCCCACCCATCTACCTACCTGGTTCAGATTTGGAAGAGAATCCCTTTCCTTCCCTCTCTCAAACAAGGATGTAATGGGGTCAGCTTGGGTCTGCAGGGTGTGCTCACTTCTGGGCTGTGGACAGGAGGCCTCGGCCCTCACCACGGAGCTCTTTGAGAGTCCTCATGGCCTGACAGTTGGCTCCTCTGCCCCCAGCCTAGGCATGGAATCCAAGAGCAGGAGAGCAAGAAGGAAGCCATAATATTGCTCGGGTCCAAGTCCTGGAAGTCACACGCTGTCACTTCTACCGCACTGATCTGTTGGAAGCAGACCTCTCAGTACATCCCACACTCAGGAGGATTAGAAGGCTTTTGAAACGAGGAGTATCAAAAAATGTGTGGACGTATTTTATTTATTTATTTATTTTGCAGTACTGGGGATTGATTCCCCCAGTCCTATTTTTTATTCTTTATTTTGAAACAGGGTCTCATTAAGTTGTGGAGGGCCTCACTAAATAGCTGAGGCTGGCCGTGAACCCGGATCTTTCTGTCTCAGTCTCCCAAGTACTAGGATTACAAGTGCGCGCCACCATGCCCGACTTATGGACGTATTTTAAAACTACCACACAAGCAGTGGGGATTTTGCAGGCCTGTTAAGATGTATGAGTTTGCTAGGGCTGCCATGACAAAGTCCCACAGACCAGGTGGCTTAAACAACAGGAATTAATTGACTCTGTTCTAGAAGCTAGATGTATCAGCAGGGTCGGTTTCTCCTTGGCACGTAGATGGCCACCATCTCCTTGTGTTTCCACATTAACTTCACTCTGCCTGTCTGTGTCCTGGTCCCCTCTTCTTATAAGGATACCAATCATATTGGATCAGGGCCACCCAAATGACCTCATTTTACCTTAATCCCCCCTCTCTCTCCTCTTTCTCCTCTCTCTCTCTCTCTCTTATTTTTTTTTTTTGTGTGTGTGTGTGGTACTGGAGATTGAGTCCAGGGCCATTCTACCTCTGAGCTGCACCCCCAACTCTTTTTCTAATTTTGTTTTGAAGCGGTCTCACTAGGTTGCTAAGAGTCTCACTAAATTGCTGAGGCTGGTCTCAAACTTGTGATCCTCCTGTCTCAGCCTCCTAAGTATTGGGATTATAGGCATGCAATACCATGCCCGACTCTTAATTCCCTCTTTAAAGACCCAATCTCGAAATGCAGACACATCCTGCAGTACTGAGGGGTGGGGAATAGCGCTTCAACATGTGGATTTGGGGGACACAGTTGAGTTCATAACATAAGGACTATGGTATTTGCTCTGAGAACAACAGGAAGCTATGAGTAAGTTAAGCATGGGGGGTTGGAATCAGATCTTCATTTAGAAATCCCTTTGACTGCAAATGCAAGGATTCATAAGGGAGGGAGAAAAATGTAGGTTGACTTGAAATCCTTAGAGTGGTCCAGGCCTTGGGATTAAGGTGGTGGCATAAGTGGCAAAGGGAAGTTGATAGACACAAGAGGCATTTAAGATGCAAAATAGGACCTTGGAGAGATTGACTATGAAGGACAATGAGAAGGGAGAGTCAGCGATGGAGTGTGGATTTCTGGCTTGTACCCCAGATGGTGGTGAAGCTGTTGTTGAGATAAAGACTGATGGAAGAGGTCCATGTTTGGAGGAGGTGGTGGGAAGATTATGAATTTGTGCAGTGCTGAGGAACCTGGTAATGTACCAAGTAGAGGTGTCCCTTGGCGTATTTTATAGTACTCCGTTCTAAGACTGAGAGGAAAAAGCTGGACCACACATACAAGTCAGTGAGACATTAGCAAAGAGGTAGAATCTGAAGAGTGGGATTGGACAGCACTGTATGAGTAAGATGATAAAGGGGCCTGGAGCTTAACCCCAAAGAACTCAAGTACGTTCAAACATTGAGTTTTCAAACTCCATTGCTCTATTTTTTATGATAGTACGTTGAATTCAAAAGCATTACTTACTAGGCCTTTAGGGAACTTGATATCGTATATATGAGAATAAGTTAAAGGCAACATGGCTTTCCAAACATACTGCTGCATTGGCCCACGATTGTACTGCACAAGAGTGTTTCTGCACATCTCCTCTCGTGATAGACATATGAGAGGATGCTGGCTTCTCCAGTGCGTGTGTGCATGTGTGTGTGTGTGTGTGTGTGTGTGTGTGTGTGATAAAAATGAGGTGAAATCATAGCATTCTCGGTCCCTCTTTATGACAAATTTATAGAGTCACCTGTAGAACATAGGTAAGAACACAGTGTTTGCCTCATCCCCCATTTCTCTTCTGTCATTGTGGGTGATGGGGTAGAGATGGGCTCCTGGGAGACCTGAGAGGAGATAGAGGGAAATCAACCATAATAGGAAAGATATCTCCTTTTTTTCTTTTCTCCTGGAGCTATTTCAAGTCTCCTTGGATAACCACAGCTCCCTGATGTGACACAGGGAGGGTCTGTGGAAATGGGGCTCCAGGTCCTGGTAGACAGATGACAGGGCATCTCTGAGGAAGATTTCTGTTGGATACAGTCCGTGCTTTCAAACTAGGATGGTTAATTCAACGCCACATGTTACCCAGCACCTTCTCTGTGTCCAGCGTGTGAGCTATTCAGGAGGAGAATGGATGAAGGAGGGAGTGGATGGAATAAGAGAGGCATGGGGAAGTGTTGCAACTCTGGCCTCAGAAATCTCTGGTGGGATAAAAGAGAGCCTGCTGAGCTTGTGTGAGATAATGTAGTATTTAGGCTAGCACACACTTTGGGAAGATAGTCTCTTTTAAAAACCTTGCTCTCATTACTCCTAACACTCTACATAACTCTCTGTTTATTATGTCTGTAGTTTCTTGTCTGAGTACCATCGTTTGAATTAGAACTCCACAGGCGCAGAGATCTACATCTGTTTTGTTCAATGGGGTACCACCAGCAGCTTGAATAGTGCTCGGACTAGTAGATGTTCAGGAAATATTTGTTGAATGAATAAATGAAGGGACATTCTTCAGAATTCTATGAAGCAGGACTGATGTGGGCCTCCTTGAGAATGGTGAACACTCTGCAGGGTCTCATCTGTGCACAGAGCCATGTGTAAGAAACATGTCTCCTTCCCTTATCTGTCCCCCTTTGTCCACATTCATCGGGGGGAAGATGAAGGGCCTGTCCTGTGGCTAATGAGGCTCGTGACATTTTCCAGGTCTCTCCCTGCCCTTTTTTAGGAGAATGTCCTCTCTCCTCCCCTGCTGGTGAGCCCGTCAAGGGCGATATCTCCTCTGGCCCCTCCATGCCATTTACACCTGCCTGGTCCTCAGTGTCACTTGTCTTTCCCCACTGGGTTCCCTGAATTGGGTTCTGGGACATGAGCCCACAGGCATATCATCGCAAACTTAAAGGCTTTATTCCTCACATGTACACACTTCAGATAGGAAAATGGATGAAGGGAACTTGGGCACTCTTGAATGACATTGCCCTGTGCTAGGGCAGGTTCCACGTGCAAATACATGTGGTCCATTGCGACAGATGTGGCGAGAGCCAGGTCAAAGGGATGCTGTAGTCGGGCTCCCTTCCCAGATGGCCCGTGTGCCTCCTCTCTGGAGGACCAGCCAAGGCCCTGTCTAGCTGCACAAGACCACAGAGAGTCTGGCCTTTCCCCAGCCCGGATGTCCCAACCCTGCCTTGTTTCCTCTGCTCATCCCTCTGCCCAGAGCTTCACCAGCGCCTAATAGCATGATTCCCTCTTCCCCAGCCCCTTTTCTGACACCCAGGGATATATTTCTCCCCTTTCATTATTTTCTCCACCTCTGGTAATAATATTTTAGACTGTGAAATGTGTCATGGGAACCCAGTACAAAATTGAACCTAATTAAGTATGAAAATTAATTGTATCTGAAATAATTTCTGAGGGATTGTAGAGATAAATGTGGGTAGCGTTCCGGAGGAAGCCCCCTCAGACGAGGTGGGACTGGGGCAAGGTCTTGAGAAAGGCTCTAGGGCAGTTTTGGGGTTGTGAGGAACAGCCTGAATGTCACACAGTGGGTTTAGTAGCTGGGGAGAGGATGAGTAGGGAGAGAAAGGTTTATGTCAGAGAAGAGAGGATAATAAAAAACTCGATTACTCTCCACCACTGGCAGGCTGCTTGTCTGTCAGCTAAGCTAGCTGGCTGCCCCTGATCTGAGCATTGAAACCGACAAAGAGATTAATAAACCAAGTTCATGGCTGAAAAAGGACAGGACCTCCGGAGAACTCAGCCGGCGCCTATTTGAGCTCAGACACTGATTCGCGGGGCATGGAAGGAGCTGGACATTGCTTACTCAGGGGATGCAAAGGGGTAGAAAGACCATCTCGCTTTTAAGTAGCCTCTCTGTGCCTCAGTCCTCTCCTGTAGGAATTGGAGAGAATAATATATTTCCTTATGCTTGTTGTGGGAATTAAATAAGTAAATACATAGGAAACTCATAGAACTGGGCCTTGCGTACAATAAGCTCTTTATACTACAACTGTGACCACCTTCTTGCTCCACCTCCTTTTTCCTTCTTGTTGTTATTATTAGTATATTGACACCCTCAGTCTCTTAGCCCCTGGCCTCGCATCCCCCAGGGTTCCTTCCTCCCTGCTGGTCTCTGCGGTTCCTGTTCTTCTTTCTTTCTAAGGGTCAAGGTAGCCAGGACAGCACCAGACCCCATTTCTCCTTGGCACCTGTACACTCTCCATGTTGACAACCAATTGCTCACTATATGGATGTTTCATTAACATCTGAAGTCTTTAATGGCGCAAACACCATCCTTGACTCCTATCCCAATCTCCCAGTAAATTCACCACCCAGCACTCCCCACTTTTTTTCTTTATTATCTTTTTTTTGGGGTGGTAGTGGGGATTGAACCAATGGGCATTCTACCTCTGAGCTACACATCCAGCCCTATTTATTTTTTATATTTTGAAACAGGATCTCACTAAGTTGCTCAGAGTCTCATTTAGTTGCTGAGGCTGGTCTTGAACCTGCAATCTTCCTGTCTCAGCCTCCCCATCTTGATAAACGCCACCATGAGTCACCCTGTTACTCAGTGCTAAATGCCACCTGGAGACTCTCTTGGTCCTTCTGCCTCCCTCGCACCTCCCATCCAATCCATTAGCCAGTCACCCTACTTCCTAAACACATCTAGAATGTGCTCACACTTCTCCCATTCCTGCAATGACTCCTGCCCTGCCTCCGCCGGGACCTCATAGCCTCCTGACTAAGGCTACCTGCTCTCCTCCGTGTTCCTCCTCAATACTCCACACAACCAGAGGAACCTCGACTAATTAGATCAGATCAAGTCCAGTGACTTCCAATCACAATCAAAATGAAATGCAAATGGCTTCCCCTGGCACCTGAGCTGGGAGCACCAGCCCCGCCTGCCTCCCTTCTCCACCTCCCCGCTCTTGCCCTCTCCACTGCTGTGACAGCGCCACTGCTCTCTGTCCTTCCTCAAATCCACAGCTCCTTCCTGCCCTGGACTACCAGCTGTGCCTCCCGAGGGTCCCATGGCCAGCTGCTTCTCTCTGTTCACAACTTGGCATGAATGTCACCGCCCCCAGAGGATTTTCCTGAGCACCTCATCTAAAACGACATGACGCTTGGGTCCAGACCTAAGCCGACATCTGGTTTTTACTCTGTGGCTTCATTGTCCTGCTTATAATGCTAGTTTTAGATGTGTGACCTGAATCTTACTCATCAAACACTCTGCGCCTGATTTATGCATCTGTTAAATAGCAGGACCACTTACCTTGCTGAATTTTGTGACAGTTACATGAAAAATAATAAGTGCATGGGAAAGAGTATGCCTTGTCTGTTATGGGTCTCCAACAAATACTACTTCTCTTGTTAATATGGGCTCTCTGGGTAGTGATGGAAACCAAGGCCTCGGGTATTGGAGAGAAGGAATTAGGGAGAGAGAAGACCTGTGCCCCTACAGTGGGTGAAAGCAGAGAGAAAGAGAGAGAAGACATATAACCCATGGTCTTCCCTTCTTCCCTCTGGCTGGCCACCCTGTTAGAATACTGTTAGTGGCATTGCTGTTAAAATGTACATAAATATTGGTGCATTCTAATGGGACCAGCAAGGAGGCCAATAAAGGCCCTGAGAGGTCAGGTTATTGATGTCAGTCCAAGGGCTTCCGTGGGACCTGAGCCAGGGCCATAACGAGGATCCAGAAGTTGCATCAAGCCAATTGATTCTCTATCACCCTGGGAAGACAGGCATTCAGGGGAGCTGGCAGCCAGCAGCCAGGCAGCCATGCCTGCGCTATGAAAGCGTGCCGATGGCCAGCTTCCAGCAGCGCTGCCCTGGAAGCTTGCAGGCCTTCAATCCAGAGACATTCACCACCTTGGATTTATATTGATGAAAACAATGAAGACAAACCAGGGTAGGCAGAGGTGTTTGCCATGCTACCCCTGTCCCTGGGGAAACAGGAATTCTTTGTGACATGTTTTAGCAAAAGAGGAGGTGGCAGGGAAGCTTCAGGGGACTGTCTGGGGTCACTCTGGGGGACCAGGATGCTGCAAAGCCTAGCAAAGGAGCCAGACAATGATTCCAGGCTCCGGCCTCTGCAATTCTGGACTTTACACTCTTCATCAGGAGAAAGGTATGTGCCACGGTGCCATGGGGACATCCAGAGCCCTGAGCCCACGTGATGCCTAGAGCTGTTCTTTCCTGGTGCTGGCCGTCTCCCCACTAGAGGCTAGCAGTTGTGTTTTCTTCATTTACAGATTCCTAGAGCTCAGCACAGTGCCAGGCATACAGAGGTCACTCCACAGTGTTTGTTGAGTGAATAAATGCACTTTGACAGCACCATCTCTGGCCCACCTCACAGAATGTGCGGCCTTGGACGTGAGGCATGGAAAATCTTTCTCAGAGGAGCAGAGAGCTCAGAGTATAGGAGACTCAGAAAGAGCTGGTGTGGGGGTGAGGAGCTACCAGTAAGAAGCAACGGAAACTGAGGGTCTGGCCCTGCCCCACTCCCATGCTACCAAACATGCTCCTGGGTTCTGTTGAATTCAGTCCCCCATGGGCAAAGGCAGGCCCACCGACGGTGGTGCCCGTTCCTCTTCTCTAATCGGCCCCACCTCCCTGGGCTGCTCAGTGAACAAAGCCCAACAAAACTTGGGTTTGCACAAAGCAAAAGCATGTGGGGTCTCCACTAAAGGATTCACTCATTCTCCTATTCATTCATTCATTCATTCATTCATTGACTCGACTAATGTTCGAATGCTCTGCTCCAGGTACAGAGAGTTCCTGGGCCCGCCCTGCAAAAGGGAACAGCAAGCTTGGTCATAGTTACTTAGAAAGCTCATCACCATCCTCCCTCCTGCTTAAAGGCAGGGCCCATTCTCAAGTGCTCCTTCTCCAGGTCTGCAATGCTAATGGGAAGTCCATTTACTTGCCACAGTCCATCCCTGGACCAGAGCTCCTTCATGTCCCCAGAATGCTCTGGAATCTCAGCACCTAGCATGGCTCAGCTTGACAGAAGGCATCTAGGGGCCTAGTTACTGAAATGTCACAAGGTGCTCATTAGAGGCCGGTTTCCCCTCTAAGAGATGTCCGTTCTCCGATCTTGTTAATGGTGGGAACTGGGGAGGAGGTGAGCTCATACTGTGGCCCATCTAATTTAATTTATAACTTATGTCACTGCAGAAATTAATATGTATCATTTACATTCCTTCTTAACACTTTGCCCAAGTCCCCGGGTGTTTAAGATGGTTGGTGTATTCACGCCTGGCTGGTTGGAAGATTTGAGTGTGTTCTGGGGGAGGGGAGGGGAGAACCATCTTCAGCCCGAGCTGAAAATGCATCTCGCTTGAAGCATGGGACCCTGACAGGAGCAACTGCCTCGCACTGTCTGTGGCTCATGTTTTTTCGGTGCGGGGGGTCATGGATACTTGATCATGAGTACCGTCCCCATTATTGTCTCCCGAGAAGAAAGGAAGAAGCACAGGAGAGAAGACTGGGCCTGAGGAATCCCAGTGCATCCATCTCTTGTTCACTTGGGGGTTATCCATGAACTGCCCAAGTCTAGAAGGGCTTAGAGATGAGAAGAGGCGGGCCGGAAGTCACCGGGAAAAAGGAACATAAAAGAAAGGGAACAAGCATGTTTTATTTTGAATGCAGTGCTTTTTCCATTATAGCACGCTTCCTTTCTGTGGTTGTAAAGAACTGTTAGTACGAATGTAGACCGAGCTTTTGGAGAAATAAGCATTTGTCAGAAGACTGTAATGCAGGGTTAGCGGTGGGAGGGGAGGATGGAGTGGGCGGATGGGTCCTTGAAGGATGCAGAGGGTACGAATCGGGCTCTAAGAGATAAGGGAGAAAGAAATGAGATGATGCTTGTCGGTGAAAATGGTGGTGATGTTCTCTTTCCTCCTCTGCTCAGGGCTTAGGAGGAGGGAGGCAGGGCAGATGTCCGGGGACAGAGGAGAGAGACCAGAGCTGGCAGAGCGGAGCCAGGAGGACTCTTTGGCCCTTCTGAGTTTTAGCCCATGCCATGGCATATGGAGAATGACCGGGGCTGAGGGCAGAAGCAACTGTGCTCCAAAGTTCTTCCCACCCGCTCAGGAAAAAGAACTAAGAATCCCTGGTGGTAGGTGAAGGAAATGAGTTTTGCAAACTAAAATGGGTCAGAAACTCTCTGTGTGTGTGGTCTTTAAATTAATGTTTGGTGCGCATGTTACTAGTGTTTTCTATGACTCCTCTTAATGACTGTTAGAGTGTTGTTTGTCTTAGAGTTTAGATATCCCCAGGTGTCCTAGGGAAGCGGAAATAATAAGTATTCCATGAAAATAATTCCCCAAAGGATTCCATCGGCACTTAGGTGAATGGGAAAAGCAACCTCTGTGTCTTTTCTTCCTATGGAAATGCTGTTTATGTGCATGCATGTACATACATGTGCATGCATGCACAGCCAACACTGAGACCCCGTCTCACACTTGGAGTAGCAAGTTTCTTGCAAAAGGGCTCAGAGCATTGATCATCTTACGTGATGATGAGCATTTTTTGAGGTCACTTCTCCTATTTCTTCTGGTCCAAATGAAATCTCTGAGCAATAGTGTCAGGGGAATTAAGAGAAAAGACAGTTAAAAGAAAAAAAAAAAAACCACATTAGCTTTGTTTGAGCAAAAGGGAATAAAAGACACCTTAGCCTTTCCTGGTGAAGTGATTATGGGGTCTTGCAGAGGGGGGTGTTTTGGAGATTATCAGGGACCTGGGGGGACAGGGTGAGGCTGATCCAAGGAAGAGCTCAGTATCACTTGGATGTACTTGATGTGAAGGCCCTAGGGCATGGACTGTGATGTTGTTGTTTTTTGTTTTCCTTTAGAGGTGAAAGATTGAACTAAGCGACACGTACCCTCTCAGCTTGTCCTTTCCAAGCCTGAGGATTCCCATTTGAGAGACTATTGGTTAGGATTCAAGGATATGGGAAACTCATGGGCTCAACGGAGATCAAACCCATGAACTTGACTTCATCCCCAGAGTTCTCTAGCCTGTGGAATGAACTCACCAGAGAGTGCTGGGAAACGGGGTTCAGCGTGGCCTGCACACCAGTGTTCAGTAAGTACTGTTTGAACACACGAATGAGCTGTTCAATGCAGAAGAAAATCATGGCGGAGAAAGGTCAGGGGCCGGTGCTGAATTTGTGATTTATCTTAAGAAGATGACTTGTGAAATTTCAAGCCTTTTCTTGAGTACTTTGGAAAGAAACAAATTTGAAGTAAATCAAGATCAGTTAAGTAAAGTAAGATCAGTTACCGAGGGGCAGAAAGAAATGAAAAGTACCTAGAAGTGATTCAGAGAGAGTGAAGTAGAGCAAATTCAAGAGAATAGGGGACCCCAGAATTCCAGGGCAAAGGGATATCCCGCAATGTGCAAAGTCCCAGAGAGTTGAAAAAGGATGAAGATTCTGATCTAGTAGAAGATCCAACACCCCTCGGCAAGAAAGAAAGAAGGAAGGAAGGAAGGAAGGAAGGAAGGAAGGAAGGAAGGAAGGAAGAAAGAAAGAAAGAAAGAAAGAAAGAAAGAAAGAAAGAAAGAAAGAAGAAAGAAAAGAGTAAGAAGCCAGCCAGGGAAGTTAAATGTCAAAATCAGCAATACTTTATTGATTTGGGATGCCCCAAAGTTCTGAGCAATGTGAGTTTGTGGTAATCACAAGCAATATCAAGATGTGTTGTAAAAATAAGAGGGCCTCCTGGGCCAAAGCAATTTGGGAAACACGAGGTTAAACCATGATAAACAGAGCTCGTTCCCACAAAGCTCGGAGCCTTTAACACGATCATGTACACTGTCACCCTCCATAAGGAAGATGCAGCACTGGCATTTTCTGAACTTAGCTGACTAGAGAACATTTTGTTTTTTCTCATGGAGTGTTTGACAGAGTTGGTATTCGAAGAACATACTTCAGAAAGGTTGAATATGCTTTACGTATATTGAGTCCTTTAGGATTGTGGTAGTGTGGGGCGGTGGGAAAAGTGTTAAACGAGGAATGGAAATTCTACGGTTTCAGCCCTTGCCATCCACCACCTGTGTGACTTTGGATGAATTATACAACCTCTCTGGGCTTCAGTTTCCTCCTATGCCAAATGACGATGGGCTAGATGGTCTTATTCTGTTTTAGGCTTTATAGTTCTAAGTGGTTCCCTTTGAATATTGTAACTATGTGCATATTACGAGGTGCAGGAAGCCCATTCATCAGTTAATTTTCTGTCTCCCTCCCTAACTGTAAGTTCTGTGCAGGTAGGGCCTGCATCTATTTTGTGTACTGACTTAACTGTAGCACCTAACGCAGGACTTAGTAGAAGCTAAAACATGTTGAATGAATGAATGAATGAATGAATGGCATCCTATTTTGTGAGCCATCCTGCCATGCCTGCCAGAAAGGAAGATGGAGGGCTGATATACCAGTCCTCAACCTTCTTCCAGTGGCCGAGTCGGCCTGGCACACACTCCCAGCATGGATGAGTCACCAGAAGTTCCCTGGGACAGAGCGCGCCAGGCGTGGGTGTGCGCGGGAACCTTCTATCTCCGAGGCCTGAGCCCCGCTGGGGCTGGAGGCTGCTCTGGCACTGGTGGAGGCTCCCATCTCCTGGAGTAGGGTGGCTCCTTCCCACGCCAGACAGGCTCCCACAGTCCCCACTGCTGCATGAGCAAGACGCCCACAGATCGCCTTCCCCGAGGACCGAGGACCGAGGCTGGCTGACAACCGAGCTCACTGCCTCCTTCTCAGCTGCTGGCAGTGAGAATCTATTTTCTCTCACTAAATTAATCACTGCTGGAAGCTCATCTCCTGGGGTTCCCTCTCTCACACGCCCGCGCACACTCACGCACGCTCGCCCCGCTTTCCTCTTCCGCCCTCTCCTCGCCTCCACTGCAGGTGTTCGGCCAAAGTGGGGGACAGCCACACAGGTGCTGGCATGGAAACCGCACAGGTGTCTGTGTGCGCATCCGGCCTGGGCTGGAGGGACCGGCAGACAGAGCAGCTGGGAGGGCACCTGCTGGGTGCCCTTGACCAAGGCGATGTCCTCAGGACCTTTTGTGGACAGGGTGGTGACAGGAGACCACTCCTGGAGGGAACCTGGTCCAGTAAGAGCAGCTCTGACTTGCAGAGTGTGGGCTGTCCCTTCCAGGCTCAGTTCAGTCAGCATTGGTAACTCCTTGTCGCTCGCCGCCTGTAAGGAGCTGCTACTAACATTATTTTCATTTTATTTTGGCACTGGGATTGAACTCAGGGGCAGTCTATCTCTGAGCTACACTCCCAGCCCTTTTTATTTGGAAACAGGGTCTTGCTAAGTTGCTGAGGGCCTCGCTAAGTTTCTGAGGCTGACCTTAAACCTGTGATCCTCCTATCTCAGCCTCCCAAGTACTAGGATTATAAGAGTGTGCTACCACACCTGGCTGTTAACCTTGTTTTTAGGACAAGCCTTTATTATCTTCCCAAATTAGACATCTGTGGGCTTTTTAATCTTTGTGTGTGTGTGTGTGTGTGTGTGTGTGTGTGTGTGTGTGTGTACATGTACACAGTGAGGAGAGAAGGACGTGGAAGCTTGTTCTAAGCAGACCTTTTTGGGGACCGCTTTGACCACTTTTGAAATCACTCAGACGCACAGTGAAAAGAGGAACAGCTGCCCTGGCCCACAGACCCCTGTTGGGTTAGTGCCGAGCCTTGTCCCAAAAGTCATCCCGTTTCTGCAAAGAGTGGTCTGTGATAGTTTGAGACTCCCTACAGAGTAACGGCAGTCCCATTCATTCGTGGGCATTCTCTGCGGCCCTAGCAACACTTGGACTACTTCTTGGAGCAGTGAGATCTTAGACTTCGGACAGTCAGAAGAGAAAAATGATATAGTGCCACCAGCCACACAGAGTGAGTGGGGTCCCATAGATGGAGGGTAGCATGTTCTTTTACCCCATATTGTCACAAGAGTATGAGGGGAGGTTCCTGGTACATCTATGTCCTGCTTCCCCCAGAAGTCCAAGCAGTCCACGAGGGAGGGAGGGAGGGAGGAACACCATCCAACACCAGGGCCAGGACAGTCCTCTGTGTCAGAGTCCTGGGGTGGGGTCTGATTCCTGAGGCCTGTCTCAGCTGAGCCTGCAACTCCATCCTGCAGGGGTAGAAGGTGGTGAAAGTCTGGGCTGGGCTTTGCCTACCAGTGCGACAGAGCTAAAGTAGAATCGGAGATGGAAGGAAGTCCAATTTCCTCGGGAGAAGCAAGGTAAACTTGGATGTGGAGAGAGTGGAGTGTCTGGGGCCCACTGACTGAGAGGGACTCACCTCCTGGAACCAAGTCCTTGTCTAGGACTTGGGAACCACATCCCTGCTCTGGGGGGGGGTCCTTGAGATGATTTATGAGCTTATGGATATAAGTACCTGTGCCCTGGGGAAGTTTGCAGTAAGTGATAGCTGCGATTATAATATTCATAACCACGAGTGCGCATTGGCAGTTAGTAATTAATACGTCTTAACTTTTTCAATGTGTTCTCATGCTTGTTGCTCTGGGCTCAATTCCAGTGCTGTGAGCCTGGTTTAGCAAATGTGGGGGCCTGAGATACTGGATGTCTGCATCTTCTCAGGAAAAATGTTGGGGGTCTCACCCCATTCAGAAACCGTCTCTGGTGACAAAGTGCCACAAAAGGGCTACCTGCAAGGCAGGTAGCAAGTGATGCTCAGGTTTGCTGTGTCCCCTGAATGAACAGCAGTCCTCTTCAGGGAGGGTGGATGGAGAAAATATCCCTCCTCCTTCTCCTCTTCCTCCTCCTCCTCCTCCTCCTCCTGCTCCTCCTCTTCCTCCTCCTCCTCTGCTGAGACCCTCACCCCATGCTGAGAGCATGGGAGCTGACCTCAAGTAGGTGTGGGGTGGGGACTGCTTCTGGTCCCTTCCCACCCTCCTCCCTGTACCACAGCCCCACGCCCCACTACTGCCCCTACCCCCCCACAGTAGTCCAAAGCTGAGATATTTTCCCAACATTCATGCATCTTGCTTAGCAGAGTGTCATCTCTCCTCCTGGTGTGCAGGTGGAGACCCTAGTTACAATGGAAGCCATCTCTAAAAGTTTCATATCAGTTCAGAAAGAAAGAAAGAGACAAATCAATTACAGGATAGTAGAATGGAGGAGCCTGCTGGCTCGGGTTTAATGGACCCCCTCCACTCTCCAGGGAGCAGAACAGCATGTCTGCTCAGCCTGCACCCCCCAGCCCTCTGCTGCAAGCATGGCTTGCCATGGAAGCCAGCTCTGCCCTGGGCGCTCCAGCTCCGTGTGCCATGGGTCGCGCTGGCATCCCCTGAGAATCTATTTCGACAATGCAGGGTCTCCTCTCTCCTCCTCTTTCTTGGCCCAGACCTCCTCAGTTGGCTGCACCCATCCACTGCTTTCTTCCTCGGCCCTTCCACTCACAACGGAAAGCCTGGCTCCTGAAATGAATAAATTTGTACGTGAACAGCAGGCTTACCCTGGGCTTTCTTCTCCCTGTTCCCACCGTCCTGCCCCTTTTATCCACGCAACCCCACCCTGTCTGTACCTCCAGCCCTCAATGTGTCTATGTGCCAGACACTGTTCTAAGTGCTTCCATGCTAGCTATAAAACTCCTTCTTGAACTTTCAGGATGACCCTAGAACTAGTACTAATATTATCTGCCTTTTCCCAGGGGCAAGACTGAGGTTCACACTGGTCCCTGACTTGTCCAGTGTCACGCTAGTAGGAATCAGCAGCACCAGGATTCACGTAGGCAGCTTTGGTCCAGGGTCCATACTCTTAATGCTACATGAAGTGGTTTCATATAGCATAGATGTGTGTGTGTGTGTGTGTGTGTGTGTGTGTGTGTGTGTGTGTGTCTGTTACTGGGGATTGAACCCAGGGGCATTCTACCTCTGAGCTACTCCCCCAGTCCTATTTCTTATTTTGAACAGGGTCTCACTAAGTTGCAGAGGGCCTAAGTTGCTGAGGTTGGCCAAGAACCTGTGATCCTCCTGTCTCAGCCTCCCAAGTACTGGGATTACA
>PVJS01005704.1:17539-63127 GCA_004027185.1 Glis glis | reverse complement strand
ATCCCAGTACTTTGGGAGGCAGAGACCGGAGGATCTGGGTTTGCGGCCAGCCTCAGCTCCTGCACGCATGCGCGTGCGCACGCTCTCTCTCTCTCTCTCCCTATCTCTCTCTCTCTCTCTCTCCCCCTGTCTCTCTCTCTCTCTCTCTCTCTCCTTAGTGAGGCCCTCCGCAACTTCGTGAGACCCGGTCTCAAAATAAAGTATAAAAAATAGGGCCGGGGGCGTAGCGCGGAGGTAGAATGCCCCTGTGTTCAATCCCTGGTACTGCAAAAAAAATATATATATATATTCACCTTTTTTTTTTTTGCGGTTCCGGGGATTGAACCCAGGGGCCTTCTACCTCCGCGCTACACCCCTGGTCCTATTTTTTATACTTTATTTTTGAAACCGGGTCTCATGAAGTTGCGGAAGGCCTCACCAAGTAGAGAGAGAGAGAGAGAGAGAAAAAGAGACAGAGAGACAGGGATATTCGCTTTTTTATAAACAACTGTGTCTTATCAGAATTGTTAATTTGATGAAGTAGATCTAATGTATGTCTCTTATGCTCAGTGCCAGAAATCACATCCAAAGTCAGTTCCAGTTTCTTCAAGTAAGAAAAAAGCCGCTCTGCAAGGCACTGTAGAACCAACTGAAGCTGCTGAAAAATCAGGTTGGTAGCATCCTTATGGTTATTTTCCTAGATATAAAAAATTTAGAAGTGCCAAGGTTGGTGCATGTGTTGATTCAAGTGACACGGTCTGGGTCAGCCTAGGTAGAGTTGTGAAATGGATGGGTGTCTTAGTCAGCATTCTCACTGCTATAATCCTAAAGACTGATCGTGTAACCTAGGGGAAGGAAGATTTATTTGCTCATGGGTTTTGGAGATTTGGGGGCTCAGTCCATGTGAGGCCAGGGATCACAGATCTCAGGGCATGGAGGTGGGAAGGGGAGAGAGGGAGAGTACAAGGCTTCGCTACTCACATCATGGAGACTGGGAGCAAGAGAGTGAGCAAGGGGAGGAGGAACCATATATAATCCTCAAGGCAGCAGCCCTAGGAACCCACTTTCTCCAGACACACCCTACCAGCCCAGGCCACCATGAAATCCATTACAATGGATTTATCCACTACTGAGATTAAGACCAAGCGCCACTTCTAATGTTGCTAACTTGTTTCTGTCAGGGCTGGGGGGCATTCTATTTCTAAACCATTATAATGGGTATGTTTTTGATTCCCAAGTCCATAGTCAGTGTTCTTTTTCTCTTTTCTTCTTTTGCTCCATTTTCTTTATTAGTGAAATGCACTGTTTTTATCTTTTTCAAATTAGAAGAGTACTACTCCATTTGAGGTAACAGAGTCAAAGATTTAAAAGAAAAAATTGATCATCGCTCCCATCATTTTGCTTCAACTTTTGAATCTTTCCATCCCTTCACTGGTACTCATAACTGCAAAATATATAAACACATGTGTGGGCACGTGTCTGTCTTTATGTGCTTTCAGGAAAGGCTGTTAAACTTTTCTTTCACACCAACAATGTAAAAGTAATTTTTACATGATAGATTGTTCTAGTATTTTGCTAGTTCAGTATTAAGTTATTTCATTGTTACTTTAGTATCCATTTTTATGATTGCCATTGAGTTTGAGCATGTTTTTTAATAAGTTAGTTGGTTATTGGAATTTGATTTTATCTGATGATAATGAATTATTTGTGATTGTCTATTCATATCCTTTACCTGTTTTGTTTCTTCTTTGTAAAAGATTTTTTGCTTGAATATCTATGATCATTTGTCTGTAATTTGTGTGACAAATATTTTTTCCAAATGATCCCTGTTAAAGGTTTTGTTTGTTACATTGTGAACCATTTGATACTTAAAATTTTTAATTTTGTTAAATATGCGATTTTACTTTTAAAGCTTTAAATGTCCTGTTTTGGTTAAAAGTCTTTCTTACCCTAATGTTGTATAAACTAACTTAGGTTTTTCATCTTAATAATCTTTTTTCCCCCCTAAATTTAAGTCCTTGGCCTGCGACGCCTGTAATTGGGAGGCTGAGACAGTAGAATTGTAGGTTGGAGGACAGCCTGGGCAGCTTAGCAAGACTGTTTCAAAATAAAAAAATCAAAAGGGCTTCAAAAGCTCAGAAGTAGAACTGGGTTCAATCCCTAGTACCACAAAATAAATAAAAAATAAATATAAGTCCTTAATTCATCTGTAATTGTTTTTTTTTTTTGTGGTACCGGGGATTGAACCCAAGGGCGTTTTTACCTCCGAGCTACACCCCCGGCCCTATTTTTTTATACTTTATTTTGAAACCGGGTCTCACGAAGTTGCGGAGGGCCTCACTAAGTATCTGAGGCTGGCTGCGAACCCGGATCGTCTGGTCTCCACCTCCCAAGTACTGGGATTATAAGCGTGCACCACCACGCCCGGCTGTAATTGTTATTTTTGCATATAATATTCCAAGTATGTTCTTTTCCAGATGATCAGTTTTATAAGATTCATTCAGTAATTATAAGTCACTCTTCAGCCAGGCATGGTGGCACATGCTTGTAATCCCAGTTCTTGGGAGGCTGAGACAGAAGTATAACAGGTTCAAAACCAGCCTCAGCCACCTGGAGAGATCCTGTTTCAAAAGAGCTGGGGATGTAGTCTGGAGGTAGAATGCCCCTGGGTTCAATCCCCAGTACCACAAAAATAAGTAATCTTTTTGAATGTACCACTTTGATCATGTATTAAGTCTCCCAATATACTTTTTTTTTTTTTTGGTGATACTGGGAATTGAACCTAGGGGCATTCTACCTCTAAGCTACACCCCCAGCCCTATTTTATTTTTTATTTTGAAACAGGGTCTTGCTGAGGCTGGCCTTATACCTGTGATTCTCCTATTTCAGCCTCACAATTATTGGGATTACAAGCGTATACCACCCATGCCTGGCTTCAATATACTTTTTGTTTTGTTTTGTACTGGAAATTGAACCCAGGGGCATTCTTTGAGCTATTCCCCCAGCCCTTTTGAGTTTTTATTTTGAAACAGGGTCTCACAAAGTTGCTGAGCGCAATTTATCCTCCAACCAGCGATCCTTCTGTCTCGGTCTCCCAAGTACTGGAATTTCAGGTGTGGGCCACTATGCACGGCTTTAATATACTTTTGAGTCTTGATCTGTTTCATTTTATGTCAACACAATATACTGTTCTACTATATGCTTAAGAGTATATGCTGATATAAAGGTAAATACAGTCACTATTTCCCTGTTCTTAAAAGAGCCTTTTATGTCTGTCAGCTTTCAATTTTATCCAGTTCCCTGTAAACTTTTGTTAAAATTCTAACTAGAATTCATTTCATTTATGTAGTTTTTTGTGAAAACCCATACTTCTGTGTTATTTAGGCTTCCTACAAAAGATATTATATATTTATGTCCTACAAAAAGGTTAGTCTGAAGGACACTCTCAAATCTGAAAGGACAACTCAAGATTAGAAAAAATATTTGCAAATCATGTATCTCATAAGGGAATTATATCCAGAATATATGAAGAACTTTAACAACCAACAGAAAGTCAAGCAACTCAATTAAAAAGTGGGCAGAAGACTTGAATAGATATTTCTCCAAAGGATATACATGGCTGGCCTATGAACATATGAAAAAATGCTCAAAATGATGTCAGTAGAGAAATGCAAATCAAGACCCCCGTGAAACACCATTTTATACTGACCTGGATAACTATTATTTAAAAAAGGAAAGTAATACGTATTGCTTATGTATCCTCATGTATTGCTGGTGAGAACATAAAATTGTGCAGCCACATGAGAAAAGAAGTTTGGCAGTCCCTCAAAATATTACAGAGTTACCATATGACTCAATAATTCCATACCTAGGTATATATCCAAAAGAATTGAAAGCTGGAACTCCCACTCTTGAACACCAATGTTCATAATTTACAATACTCCAAAAGATGAAGACAACTTAAATGTCCCTCAATAAATGAATGGATAAGCATCATGTAGTGTATATGTCGAATAGGATATTCAACCGTTAAGAAGGAATGAAATTCTAATACATGCTATAACATGGAGGAACCTTGAAAACTGTGCTAACTGAAATACTGCAGACACAAAAGGACAAATATTGTATGACTACTTATATTGAGGTTTAGAATAGGTTAAATTCAGCCAGGTGTGGTGGTACATGCTTGTAATCCCAGTACTTGGGAGACTGAGACAGGAGGATCACAGGTTCATGGCCAGCCTCAGCAACTTGTGAGGCCTTCTGCAACCCAGCAAGACCCTGTTTCAAAATAATAAAATAGGGCTGGGGGTATAGCTTGGAGATAAAACGCCCCGGGGTTCAATCCCCAGACCCCCCCCCCCCACACACACACACTAAATAGGTTAAACTCAGAGATAGGAAGTAGAATAGAAGTTACCGGGGTTAGGGATGAGGAGTAATGATGAGTTATGCTTAATGGATACAGAGTTTCTGTTTGGGATAGTGAAAAAGTTTTTGAAATGGTGATGGTGGCATAATGTTGTGAATGTACTTAATGCCACTGAATTGTGCACTTATAAGTAGTTGAGGTTATTTTATATTTTGCTGTGAGAAAAAGTTTTTTATAATTTTATTAATAATGTATGGATGGTTAATGAGCAGTTTTCACCAGCTTGACTGACCTATCTTAGCTATCCTGTGGAAAAGTACTTTCTATATTATCCAACTTACTAATGATTGTTCATAAGCTGGTCAAAAATGTCATCTTGGACCCCAAGCTTACATAAAAATAAATCTAACCTGTACAATTGACCATAATATCTTTAACAAACAAACAATGTCACATTTCTTCAACTGTTAAAATACTTGCCCAAGCTGTTTGCTGGGATTAGAAGCAGAGGGCTGACAAGGTAAAATGAAATAGAAATATCTGTAAGGCTGTCCATCATCAATGCTTCCTGATGGCCAGATCTGTCATACTGATGTATCAAAAATACATTCTGAAGAGTAATGGAAAAAATACCCATTTTTCTTAAATTTCTTACCCCTTAAGTGTCCACATTAATAAATCTTATAGGCCACATACATCATAATGTGAGTTATGTAATGTACACTATATTAAAGGGCAAATCATATAGCAAAGGACCTAACAGTCTGGGAAACGTTACTCGGTCTACTCCTTTTCTGCTTTGTTGGCCTATATACATGTACATATGCCTTGAAACAAAAGACAGAATCTTGCAGTATTTCTACAATGATAATAATTAGCTTTCCCACTGTGAATAAAAGTAGCCCATGCAGTCTTTACACAGAAATGGGCAGCTCCTGTGATTACAGTAGCAGTCCTCTGGTCTGCCTCACATCATCACATCGGTGGCTATCTCCACTGTGGTGCTGGCCCAACCTCCTCAAGGGTTGGGTATAGACATTCTTGCATGGAAGAGTCTGGCCGCTTTCATTTCTGCAGCGTGATTTATTCCAGTATTTACAATGGCATTTCAGTGAGTCACCTATTCTGCTGCATATTCCAATCAAATGACATCCAGGAGCATCAGTAGATCATCACCTTGACTGAGAAAAGTTTAAGCATACATTTTTTTCCCAAGAGGGAATGTCTTCAAAATGATCTAGGAAAATTAACACTAAAGCAGTTTGGGGAATTCTAAACACAACCAGATTAAAGAGAATCTCAATTCTGCTTTCTCGTGTGTGTGATCTTATCTTTTCAAGACAAGGTTAAAGCACATTTATAACAAAATTAAAGCAAGGCTCTCCTGCTCTTGCATATACAACTGTTAGACTATTCCAAACCTTCAAGGGGAAAACTGGCACAATATATCTATAATCATTTAGTAAAAGTAAAAGTATAGGATAGGTAGAAACGCCATACATGACAAAGTACACATGTACTGTAAGAATAAGAAACCGCCATGATTATTAGATCTCTATTTAAATAAGTGCTGTGTGTGTGGGACAATATAAATAGAATTTGGAGCATCAAAAGTCATTTAGTTATCTTTCCTACTAAAGGTATATAAACTAAAAAGAGGTAAAATAAATCAAATAGCCCACCTGTTTGCTCAGAAGAAATGCTGTGACCTGTATGTGAGCAAAAGGCATATATAAACTCTGGACAATCAATCAGTTGAGAAAAGTCTGTTTGAGGCCGGGCGTGGTGGCGCACGCTTGTAATCCCAGTACTTGGGAGGCGGAGACCGGAGGATCCGGGTTTGCGGCCAGCCTCAGCTACTTAGTGAGGCCCTCCGCAACTTCGGGAGACCCGGTTTCAAAATAAAGGATAAAAAATAGGACTAGGGGTGTGGTTCAGAGGTAGAATGCCCCTGGGTTCAATCCCCAGTACCAAAAAAAAAAAAAAAAAAGAAATGATGGTTAGTCCTTTCACCATGTTCTTTCAATAATCAAAGTTCAATCGAGGATTATCTGCCTTGTCCTCTTCCCCGTTCTTGGCCTCTAAAGGAACCTCGGATATTACCACCCTTCTCACACTGGATACTTCATCTTGATCATCTCTCTTTTCTCTGTCTCACCTCCAACTTCATGTATCACTTCTTCTATTATTATGCACTGATTTATTTGCTTCATGTTGACATCTTGAGCTGTTCTGGGATCCAGGTTTTTCTCGACTCTCTGGTCTTACATCATTTACATGGAGTGGTACCCACTTGTGCTTATTGGCTTTTTTTCATTGATGACTTGACTGAGCCTCATCCTCACTGACATTTTCAACAGGACCATCTAATTTTGTTTCCTGGTTTTCTTTACTCTCACTGTTACTTCTCTTTTCAACTTTCTTTTCTTTTTGTTTTCTGAACCTCATCCTCACTGACATTTTCAACAGGACCATCTAATTTTATTTCCTGGTTTTCTTTGTTTTCGCCGTTACTTCTCTTTTCAACTTTATCTTCTTTTTCTTTTCTTATTTGTGGCTTATTTCCTTTGCTTCAGCTGGTGTTGGCCAATCTGCCGTACTGCTGAAATCACTGGCCTTGTTAGATTTCTCTGTGTTAAGCTTTCCTGCTTTTATAATTTTTGGGGAACTGAGCTTGGCTCCTGCCTTTGCTGCACTGCACATGTGTCTGACCGAAGAGCCCACATGGTGCCTCCACCCAAGAAAAAGTTTTTTAAAAAGTTAATCTGGCCTCAGCAATTTAGACCCTTCGCAACTTAGTGAGACTCTGTTTCAAAATAAAAACAGAAAGCTGGGCGCGCTGGCGCACTCTTGTAATCCCAGTACTTGAGAGGCTGAGACAGGAGGGTAGCAGGTTCGTGGCCAGCCTCAGCAACTTGTGAGGCCCTCTGCAACTTAGTGAGACCCTGTTTCAAAATAAAGAATAAAATAGGGCTGGGAGTGTAGCTCAGAGGTAGAACGCCCTTGAATTCAATCCCCAGTACCACACATACAAAAAAAGTTAAACAAAATTAAAAAAAAGAATAAAATAGGGCTGGGGGTGACCCAGCCTCTTAGTTCTGGGTCACTGAATTTCTTGTTGAAGTTAATTTTAACTGTTATAATTTTTGTACTATTCTGAATATACTTTTATTTAGCCACAAGGGACTGATTATTTAAATAGGGAAAATTTTTAAGTCACCACTTGTTAAGGTTGTTTTAAAAAAATTAATTGTAGAATCTTTTGGTTTCCTTTAAGCCATAAAACCATGTAATCAGCTAAAAAGAGGTTTTATCTGTTTTTCTGTTTAACATGATTATTTCACTCAAACTTTGCTAGAATCTCTGAGTCATTGTTGACTAATAATGGTCGTAGTAGGCATCCATGTCCATTTTATGAAAATTTTTTTTTTTTGCGGTACTGGGGATTGAACCCAGGGGCATTCTACCTCTAGGCTACACCCCCAGCCCTATTTTTTAATCTTTATTTTGAAACAGGGTCTCACTAAGTTGCAGAGGGCCTCACTAAGTAGCTGAGATTGGCCGCGAACCTAGGTCGTCCTGTCTCAGCCTCCCAAGTACTGGGATTACAAGTGTGCACCACCATGCCTGGCCTGTTTTATGATTTTAACTGAAATTGTATTAATGCTTTGCCATTTAAAATAATAATTGTGGCCAGGCGTAGTGGTGCACTCTTGTAATCCCAGTACTTGGGAGGCTGAGACAGGAGAATCGTAGGTTCCCAGCCAGCCTCAGCAACCTCGTGAGGCCCTCTGCAACTTAGTGAGACCCTGTTTCAAAATAAAAAAATAAAATCAGACTGGGGATGTAGCTCGGACGTAGTATGCCCCTGAGTTCAATCCTCAGTACCACACACATACAATAAATAAATAAATACAATAAAATCATAATTGGAGATGGGCTTAGGTAAATTTAGCCTATGCCTTTAATTTCTTTTTCTTAATGCATTAGCTAGCACTTCCAGTATTATGTTACTATGCTCTTAGAATGCTTTCAGTCTTTCATTATTAATTATAATGTTAGCTATAGGTGTTTTGTTATTGTTTTTGTGGTTGCTAGGATTGTACCCAGGGCATTTTATTTTTTATTTTGAAACAGGGTCTCACTAAGATGCCAAAGGCCTTGCTAAATTGCTGAGGCTGGCCTTGAACCTGAGATCCTCCTATTTCAGTCTTCCAAGTACTAGAATTATAGGTGTGCGCCACCATGCCAGGCTTAGCTATAGCTTTTTTGTAGCTCTTTTTAAGATTGGGGAAATTTTCTGTTTTTAGTATACTGAAAGTTTTTAATCATGGATAATTGTGGATTTTGTCAAATGCTTTTTTAGTATAAATTGATATGATCTTTGACTTTAATCTGTTAATTTGGTGGCTTATACTGATTGATTTTTTGATATTTAACCATCCTTACGTACCTAATGATGCTAGGATTCTAGCTCAGTTTTTGTCAGTTTTTTCTGGTGTGGATATAAGGTACTTTTTTGAACCTCTTGATGGCCTTGTTCACTCAGGCTTGCTTTCAGTCAGAAACTGCTGGATCTGGGAGTTGAGGACAGGGGCATGCTGGACTCTTACATTGTTTTTACCTTGGATTGAACTTTCCACTGACTGGGTTGTGAAATAGGACTGGGATGGCCTAGGGTGTTAGTATTACAAATGGGTAAAACATTACCCTGGAGTGTGAAGCAGGGTTGGGAAGGATAGAAGTTTGACTACTAGGCAGCTACCCATGTGTCATACCTCTTGCCATTCCTGATTGTTGGAGCAGAGCCTGGGTTGGTCTGGGACTTTCCTTCTCTGCTGTTGTCCCATAGCACAGACCAGGGCTTTGCCACTCTGCTACTGCAGATCCAAGTGCCCCAAGGGATGGGTTTTCTCACAAGGTCTCGGTTGTGTTTCTCATATTCAGAGAATGTGGACTCCCTCCTCCCCTTTTGCCTACTATTGGTTCTGGGCTGCAGATCTTTTTACTGCCCAGTCTAGGAATGTGGGGGTGATGAACAGAAAACCCAAGAGACTTACCACATTGTTGTTCTTTTTTTTTTTTTTTTTTGCGGTACTGGGGATTGAACCCAGGGGCGTTCTACCTCCGCGCTACACCCTGGTCCTATTTTTTATACTGTATTTTGAAACCAGGTCTCACGAAGTTGCGGAGGGCCTAAGTAGAGAGAGAGAGAGAGCGAGAGAGCTGAGGCTGGCCACGAACCGAGATCCTCCGGTCTCCGCTTCCCAAAGTACTGGGATTACAAATGTGCGCCACCACGCCCGGCTTACATTGTTCTTTTACAT
This sequence comes from Glis glis, assembly GCA_004027185.1. Lineage (NCBI taxonomy): Eukaryota > Metazoa > Chordata > Mammalia > Rodentia > Gliridae > Glis > Glis glis. Next base: position 53,449 of record PVJS01005704.1, on the reverse strand, counting down.
TTTGTCTCATCATTCCAGATGGGGAATACCTATAAAAACTTAAATACAGTATATAGTATATAACTGCATAATATGTAATTATATACTAATTAATTACAATATAATATTAATGAGTATAATATATAAGCTCTAAATTATGATTTCCAATCTATTTTAATACATCCGTGTCAATTTCATTGAAATAACCACAGAATTGAAAACTTGGACTTGTCTTGTTGTTTCTAGCCAAGTCTGCCTTCTTCCTCCCAGCTTTTAGAGTCCCGTTATTGTTGATTGATGGGTAATATCTAAGAACTTTAGTTATATTTAGAGGGAAAAACAGGGAAATGCCTTCTCATTCCAGAATCAAAAGCCCTTTCTGGTTGTATTTTAAATGTTTAGTCTTTACTTTTCAAGGTGTGAATCAGTATGAATACTGTCTAGCCATTCTTTTTCTTTGACATTTGAGGATTGTTGGTTAAGAGAAAACATTCATATGTGTGTATGTATACATAATAATATATGTATATATTCTGTCTATATATACACAGATTGATAGATGTACACTTGTTCATGTGTGTGTGTGTGTATGTGTGTGTGTAGGTATGTATATGTGCTCATCTAGCTGCCCTAGCTTACATAACAGCTCTTAGCCTGAAGATTTAAAAAAAATCTCATGATTTCTCTAGGTTACTTCATTATTTTAGCTGTGTGTAGATTTATTTACATCTTAAGATTTTATCAGTAGAATTTGTGAATTTTCTTTTTGAGGATTTTTATCTTTTCAAAACTTCAGATGGCATGGACCAAATGCATGTTTCATTTCATTAAAGTGATGAATTAACTTTTAAAGTACTTACGTATATTGATTGATCATAGATCTTTAATTCTGAACACAATTACCTGTGAACCTTCTGAAAACTACTTCTAATTAAATTTTTGCTGAATTTTCTAAAGCACATTTTATATTATTATTATTGGTACTAGGGATTAAACCCAGGGGCATTCTACCTCTGAGCTATCCCCCTACCCCTTTTAATTTTTCAATTTTGAAACAGGGTCCTGCTAAGTTACTGAGGCTGGCCTCAAACCTACGATCCTTCTGTCTCAGCCTGCCTAATATTGGGATTACAGGCGTGTGCTTCTGTGCCCATCTTATTCTAATACTATTTTTAATTGACAAGTATCTTCATATGATTTTCTTCTAGTTCAGGCCCATGAAGTTCATCAGAAAATTCTGGCAACTGATGTTGGCTCTAAAAATACACCTGACTCAAAAAAAATGTCAAGTGAAGAACTGAATGGTCATCACAATGACGCAGATGAAGAATTTTACTTATCTGTTGGCTCACCTGCAGTCCTTTTGGATGAAAAAATGTCTGTATCGAAAAATGCTATTTCATCTCTTGCCCAAAAGAAAGAGACTTACACTTCTGGAAATTCAGTATATATGCTGTCTTCAAGTACAGAGATTTCTCTTAAAACCAAAAAAAGGTAGCCTTTTATTTATTTATTTACTATACTTTTACTGGTGCATTGTAATCACACATGGTAACCTTTTATTTAAATAGTAATAATCATACTTTAAAAAGTTTACCTTTTATATTAAAATGTGATAATTTATTCTCTTTGTGTAGATTTATAGTAAGGATTAAGGAATATTAACATGTTAGAAAAACAATATATGTTTTGTATATCTTCAAATGCTCTAAAGAAAAGTTTGGGGATTAACTTTCTATGGTCTGTGGAAAAATATGTTTTCTTTGTGATAGTAAGTTTACTATAACTTCCTAAGTGAAACAATTTGTGTTTCCACCATATTACATATAATTGCAAGGGTAGGTATGTTAGGTCATTTCTAGGGTAGCAAAGCCTATATGTTATTGTAGATGAGTTGTTATAAACCTGGTTCCATTTCTTGGGCTTTTCCTTTGGCCCTTAGGAAGCAAAGTAGATTATTCAAAGTTACTGGAGACTTTTTCAATGAGTATAATTTCTTTCTAGAGTTTTGTGTGATTGTTGTAGCCAAGGAGTTAAGGCTTTGCCAGTCAGAGCGTAGTGTGTCAGAGTACTCTGAGAACTAGTGCTCTAAGCTACACATTTTCTTGGTTTTATAATTTAGCCATTCTAAGGCCCCAAAATTTTAAGTGATCTGTATTATCACTGTAAGGGAGTTCAGAAGACTCATATATATATATAACTCAACAGACCTTATGGATGTGTTTAGTTTGCTTTCCTTTTTAACCTTCTAGGTTAAACTTTGGGGATAAAGATATTTCAAGCAAAGTAGAAATAGAGAATAAAGGATCAGAAGCAGAGGATAAAATATCAGAAGGACAAAGAGGGAAGCCATCAAAAACATCTCAGAAAAGAGTACAAAATTTGGAATATGAAAATCAACCACAAGCCAAAAAGAGTTTTTCAACATTGTTTTTAGAAACTGTAAAAAGAAAAGGTGAATCCAGGTGAGTTATTAAGAAACTGTCCTTTGAGGCAGCAATAAACATGCATGTTATTTTTGAGTACAGAAAGTTGGTCTACAAAGACAAGATCTAGGTTCCAGTTCATTGTTTTAAAGAAAAGATGCACAATTAGTATCATATAGTGTCTGGTCACCGGACTATTTCTGAGGTCCACATGTGGTTCTCCTCTTTGTAATATACAGGGTGATCTCTTTACTGACAATACACAAAACATCTGTTAAAAGTGAATCAATCCAGCACTTAACTGTCATTACACAGAATTTATTGGACTAAAAATTTGTAATATACAGTTTTTAATAAAGTTTCTGTATTCAATTTCATACTCATATATAAATAAACCTGTCTTTAAAAGGTTAAAAAAAAAGAAACTGTCCTTTGAGAGTTTTTTCCTTTTCCATTTTATGAACCATATCTGAGGAGTACTACTGTTATTTAACTTAGGAATAAATCTTTAATTGACACATTTTTTTCTAGAAATAGAAATAGGATTATATCAGAGTGCCTGCATTTCCCTAATATAGGTTTAAAATCTTTTTTTCTATTTCTTCAGATTGCCAGTAAAAGGATAGCCCTAAAATAAATTTAAATTCGTTCTTTTCTATTTATTGCATTACGCCCCAAGGTATTTATTTATTATTTATTTATTAGGTACTAGGGATTGAACCCAGGGCATTCTACCTCTGAGCTACATCCCTAGCCCTCTTTTAGTTTTTATTTTGAAACAGGATCTCACTAGGTTGCTGGCAGTCTCTCACTAAATTGCTGAGACTGGCTTTGAACCTGTGATCCTCCTTTCTTAGCCCCCCACCAAGTTTTTAATTCTATGAATATTTCAACAAAATTGACACAGGTAGATTAAAATGGGTTAGATTAATATATCTGTGTTATTAATTAATATTGCATGATAGTTTTATAACTGTATTATTATTATATAATGGTATTTTGTCATTATGTATGTATACTGTATTTAAGTTTTTATAAGTATTCCTTATCTGGGATGATGGTACAAAATGGGTTAAATTCCTTCCTTGGTTCTGCAATGCCCACACAGTGATCCTCAATCCTGGCTGCACATTTATATAATTAATGGCAGTCAAGGTTGAGAACCACTCTTCTATGGAATGAACTTCAGATTTGTCAGCTGATACTTAAGGACTTTATTTGCCCTAGTTACTTATTTCTGTCTACTTGGTCATACACAGTTGCATTTATGTCTGTTTGGCATCACTTTTCCCCCTGCCATCTGCCAGTCACCATTTTCTTTTAAGGTTTGCACTAGGTTTCTAGATTGTTTTCAAGTTTCACTTCAGTTTTTTTTTTAATAGTTTCTTGTCTCACATTATAATTTTCTATTTTATGTGTGTCTTTTTTAGTTAAGACTTAGTTTAGAATTCTTTTATATTTTCTGTGTTATCTGAGAATGCTAGTGAACACAAAGTTTTTTATAAAAACATGTTGAATCAATAAATGAAATTACACTTTTTAGTCTCTATTCCCATAGATTATTTCCCAGTTAGGCCGAGAGACAGACAGACAGACACACACACACACGCACATATATACCCTGTATGCATGTATGTTACACTTATGAGCTAATTATATCATGTGTCTGAAAGAGTAGTTAGGTATTTTTTAATGTTTTCTTTGATAAACTAGTGAGCAAAGTTAACTTTTATTTACTTGCTGTAGCAACTCACTATTCCCTGAGCTTTGTGGCATCACTGCTTTTGCTTATGCTCTTCCTTCTGTTCGTCTTTCTTGCACTACCTCATGACCAACTCTTACTCCATGCAGCTTCAGGCCACAGAGTTTTTCTTGATTTTTCCACCTTGCCAGACATCATCCTTCCCTATTCTGGACATTACTAGTATCAGGGTTGTTTTCCTTTTTTTTTCTTTTTTTTTTTTTGCAGTACCAGGGATTGAACCCAGGGGCATTCTACCTCTGTGCTACATCCCAACCCTATTTTTTATTCTTTATTTTGAAACAGAGTCTCACTAACTAGCTGAGGCTGGCTGTGAACCAAGATTCTCCTGTCTCAGCCTCCCAAATACTAGAATTACAAGCGTGAGCCACCATGCCAGACTATCAGGGTTGTTTTTTAGGGATTACTTTGGTTTGAATAACTGGGTTGGAGGAAGTCCCATGAAGTAGAACAGATTTGGGGAGTTTTTAGAGTTTTCCAATTATATGAATCTATATAAAAGTCTACTATTACAATATATTAAAAGTCTACTATTACAATATATCATATTGTTAAGACAATATATTTCTTAACATATTTACTATTTTATATGATAAGATTTATCAAGAGTTTGAGATTAGAGGGGTAGAGGAAAAAACAGATAATCTAATTCTTCCATTCTAACCTTACCTCTGTTATTACTAAAAATAACTAAGCATACTTACTGTAGTGAAAAAGGTAAAAACAGAAGTGCAAATACTAACTTTGGAATTTGGATATTTACCCTAGTTTTTTATTTTTGCATGTCACTGCAGTATGTGTTTTGCTCAAGGCTGTTAACCATAAAAAACAGGGAAATGCAAACTGAGTCCATTTACTTAATTCCAATGCACTAGTTTTAAATTATTCCCTGCCTAAGTGTGTAAATTTCTTTGTATGTATTTCACATGTGCATATTTTATTAATATTTTTGAATTAGTGTTAGATTATAAGCTATCGGATTGTAGTTAAAATTTTCTTACTATCTTGTTATCCTTTTGTAACACTGGGTGTGGGAAATTATGATAATATTCTTTTAATAAAATAAATTTTGGGCTAGGATTATGGAGAAAGAACTAGAGTAGGGAAATATTTGACTTCATTACAGCAAATTGTGTGGCATTGTATGCTTTGTAATAAGGGCTGTCTTTCGAGGATTGCAGGTTCGAGGACAGCCTCAGCAAGTAGTGAGACTCTTATCAACCTAGCAAGACCCTGTTTCCAAATAAGAAATAAAAATCGGGCTGGGGGTATAGCTCGAAGGTAGAATGCCTCTGACACACACACACACACACACACACACACACACACACAAAAGGGCTGTCTTTTACCCTTTTTTCTGTGGTACTAGATTTCTTTTGTGATTAAGCTACCTTTTGAGATATAGTCCATTATTTCTATACCATGATTATAATATTAACGTGTATAACAAAATATGTGTTAAATATTCAAACTTGTAATGAATTTTTACATAATATAGTTTAATAATGTTAATTTTTATATTCCTCTCAATTAATATCTATGTATTTGTTGCTTCTATATATGAAGTCCTGTTGGATATTTAAAAAAAAGATATGAAGAAATCATCCCTGACCTCATAATTTAGTAATGTTTTCTTAAAATAGTAGACTTGAAGTTTTCTCAGAAATAACCTTATCCACCCTCATTTTGGATGTGAAGAAATTCAGACTCCAAAAGGCATCTGTTCAAATATAATTTAATATAATATTATATATAATAGTGGCATTTATTTTAGATTATAACTTAATGGATCTGGCTTATAATTTACATCTCTGGGTTTCAGTATTTTATTATATATGTATGGGGAGAGGAATCAAATTAGTTGCTCAGATCTAAATTTCTATGATATTGTTAGTATTTTATAAAGGGGGGGTGATCAGATGAAAATGAGAGGGAGACGTGTAAGATTAAGGCAAAGTTGAGGAGGCATGTGAACTGCTCTTTTAATAGGTACATGGATTTTATTTCTAATATAGATTATTTTCTTCACTTAACCAAAAGTAAAACTTCATTCTTTTTGAACTTTAATGTAATGTCCTATTTTAGTCCCATTGTTAGGCACGTATCAACTGCTCCAGTTCACTCATCTCCTCCAAATGATATGAAGTTGTTAGAGGATGAATTTATAATTGATGAGTCAGATAGAAGTTTTGCCAGTCGATCTTGGATTACAATACCAAGAAAAGGTGGACCTCTGAAACAGCACACAGTATTTCCTGCTGAGAGCACTCCACTCCTTCAAGGTGAGGAGTCAAGAGAAAAACATCCCAGTGTTTCATCTAAGACTTTGACAAGTGACAGACATTCGCATAAAGCTCACCTGGTACAGAAATTTCAGCCCTCTGGTGAAAAAATACTGGGTACAAGTTGTGCTTTGACAGATGAATCAGAAAATAACCATAGATCTATGAAATATGAAATACATTCTGAGAATGCCAGAAAACCATCTGGAAACAAAAAGACTATAGAACAAAAAGAGAGAAGAAAATTTAAGGCCAATGTAGTTGAAGAACAGCTTGATACAGAGTCTAAAGATGAAAATATAAATATTGCACATATTGCCCAAGACAAGTTACAAAGAAGTTCAGACAGAAATATGAAAGATTGTGAGAAGACAAGAAATGATATTTCGAAAAAAGAGATGCCACCTGTGGGTAAGTGTTTATAGTAATATAGTTATTGTACCATTTCATATTTTTAATATCCCTGCTTAGCTTTGGGGAGTAGGAAAGTAAAATCTACAAAGAATCTCAAAAGCCTATAGATTCTTTCCTAGAATCATTTTATTTTACATATTATTCAATTCCAACGCAATTGGTTTTTGTTTAGATGGCAGCATATATAAAGGGAAAGACTAGTAAACAAGTTAGTTATCAAAACACAAATAAGAATCATTAATTCTTAAGTGTTATCAAAATATAAATTGGGGAAATAACTCAGGATAGTATAGGGCTATTATAGAGATAAAAATTCATACTATTCTATCATTCACTAATTAATGTAATTCATTAAATACCAGATAGTTTGGCATGAAAATTAAAAAAAATTACTAAGACACATTTCCACTGTTAATAAGACCATTTTATTGGGTGCTTGGATTAACAAATAAATATACTTATGTGCACATGATGAAAGTAGAAGCACAGAGACAAATATCTAACCAGTGTCTCAATAGATCTTTGTATCTTAGGTGCCATGTGATTTATCATCTGAGTAAGGATAATTTTGAGAATGTTAAGATAACAAGCATGAACTAGTATTGTTCCAGGCCGTCTTGGAGAGTGGCTGCTCTCCTTATCATCCTATAGTGGTTGGGATTTGTAATGACAAGCATGAAGAAAAGGTCAATTTATATTCTTTGAATTACTTTTCAGTTAATAGAAAGGGTAGTTACTCTTATAGGAAGAATTCTTCAGAATAGTTAATAGAATAGAAAACACTTATCAAATGTCTTTGCCAGATTGTGTGTGTAATGTAATTTAATCCTTGACAATCCTATAAGGTAGGAAGTAACACTCAAAGGAGATGGGAAAAAAAATCTGATCTGGGATCTGCCCTGCCATAGAGCTCTTATTCTTGCAATACTTACTAAGAAGTTTTTGAAGCCGGGCGTGGTGGTGCACGCTTCTAATCCCAGTACTTGGGAGGCTGAGACCTTAGGATCCGGGTTCGCGGCCAGCCTCAGCTACTTAGTGAGGTCCTCCACAACTTCGTGAGACCCAGTTTAAAAAAAAAAGTATAAAAAAAATAGGGCCGGGTGTGTAGCTCAGAGGTAAAATGCCCCTGGGTTCAATCCCCAGTACCGCCAAAAAAAAAAGTTTTTGAAATAAGTGAAAATGTTTTTAATGTTCAAGTAGAAAACAATTAGCTAACCAGAAAATGCTCTTAACCAGAGTTATATATGTACCTGAAGGTTCTAGATGACTACACTATTGCTAATAGAGAAGAAAGAAAGAATATATTAGAACACAGTATTTTTATTTCTTTGTTTTTTTGCGGTACTGGGGATTGAACCCAGGGGCATTCTACCTCCGAACTACACCCCCAGCCCTATTTTTTTTTTATTCTTTATTTTGAAACAGGGTCTCACTAAGTTGCAGGGAGGCCTCACTAAGTAGCTGAGGCTGGCCGTGAACTAGGATCCTCCGATCTCATCCTCCCAAGTACTGGGATTACAAGCATGTGCCACCATGCCTGGCTTAGAACACAGTATTTAAGCCAGTTTTTATAAAAAGAGAACAAATAATATAATTATCATTGAATTATTTATTATGATATAGTCTGTAAGGTAGACTATATATTGCCTGAAGTAGTAGTTGACTGATTTAAATTTTGTTTGGGCCTTTGTATATTCTGCTTAAAATAGAGGGAAAAAGACACCTTTTCTATTTTGTAGACTTCTTTTGTTAATGTCTTCCATGCCCCATAGTCTGTTGTTGTTTTTTTTGTTGTTGTTAGTTTATTTTTTGTTTTTTTTCTGGTGTCCCTGGGGATTGAACCCAGGGGCATTCCACCTCTGAGCTACACCCCCAGCCCTATTTTATTTTCTGTTTTTAAACAAGGTGTCACTAAGTTGCCAAGACTGGCTGTGAACCTGTAGTCCTATCTCAGTCTCCCAAGTACTTGGATTATAGACATGTGCCACCACGCCGGGCTCCCATATTCTTTTTTTTTTTTTTTTTGCGGTACCAGGGATTGAACCCAGGGGCATACTACCTCCACGCTATACCCCCAGCCCTATTTTTTATACTTTATTTTGAAACTCACGAAGTTGCGGAGGGCCTCACTAAATAGGGAGGGAGAGAGAGAGAGAGAGAGAGAGAGAGCGAGCGAGCGCTGAGGCTGGCCGCGAATCTGGAAATCCAGTCTCCGCCTCGCAAAGTACTGGGATTACAAGTGTGTGCCACCACGCCCAGCTCCCATATTCTTTTTATTGGATTTCTTTATTTTCTTGTTTCCTTTAGTTTCTAGTTAGTTGTTGGCCATTTTAAGAAAATACACTATAAATAATCTCACTAATCTGAGGGTGATAGTTATATAGGAAGTTTTTTTCTTCTATTCCCCAAGCAGAATATGAATTCACAAAATTTGAAAGGGTAAGATTTTGGTTAATCCATAATTTCTTAGGAAAAGATTATATGAAGGATATATACTTGAAGAATGTTCTTAATAATTATAAATATTAAAGAATTATTGAGTACCTGCCATATTCTACACACTATTAAATATTTTGTTCTTAATCTAAACTGGCTAATGAATACAATGTTCTGATTAATTACAATAACATCTGTAATTTTTCTACTTCTATAACAAATTATCATAGACTTCATAGCTTAAAACAGTACACAGTTTTTATCTTACTGTTCTGTGGGTCAGAAGTTTGACTGGGCTAAAACCAAGGTGTTACTGGGGCTGTACAGGAGGATGTGTTCCCTTGCCTACTTCTGCCTCTTAAAGCCTCCTACATTCCTTGACTCGTGGTCCTCCTCCTCCATTATCAAAACCAGCCATACCAGGCTTCTTATGTTTCAAATTTCTCTTGTCTTTTCTATCATCTTACATCTGACCACATCTTTTAAGGACACATGCATTTTAAAGACCACATGGGGTGGGTTAATCTGGATAATCCAAAGTAATCTCATTTTAAGGTTTATAATTTAATCACATTTTACTCTCTTCCAAAAATTAGATTGAAAATAATTATTTCAAAATGAAAAGCAGTTAATTACCTACTTTAACTTGGGGACATTGGTAAATAGTAAGAAGAAACAGTATATTTTTTCCTTTTCAGAAGATATTCTTTTGGTTTAGTAGTATATAAGACTTATCAAGCAGTGTGAAAAGTTTGCACTAATTGGCAGAAAGTTAGAGATCTTTTGAAAACCTATGACATGTTAATTTTAATTTTTAATATTTATTTAGGACTATTATTATTTTTTGTGGTACTAGGGTTTGAACCCAGGAGCATTATATCTCTGAGCTACAACATCCCCAGATCCATTTCATTTTTTATTTTGAAACAGGGTCTCACTAATTTACTGAGGGCTGTCCTTGAACCTGTGATCTGCCTATCTCAGCCTCCCAATTTCTGGGATTATAGGTGTGTGCCACCACTCCCAGCTTATTTTTATTTTTTAAATTTTTTTCTTGTATTGTAGATTGAACTGAAGTGCACACACTCTGAGCCACACACCTCCAGTCCTCCCTTTTAAATTAAAAAATAAAAAAATTTAAATATACTTTTACTGGTGCATTGTAATTATAGATTATAATGAGATTCAGAGTCATAAGAACATACATGCCCACAATTGGTGTGTTCCCTCCCCCAACCTCTCTCCCTCCCCTTCCCCATACATGTTACTAAGATTGGCATTGATAATTTTGTATATGTACGTAGCATTATTTAAAATGTTTCCTAGCCGGGCGTGGTGGCGCATGTTTGTAATCCCAGTACTTTAGGAGACGGGAGGATCCGGGTTCGCTGCCAGCCTCAGCTCTCTCTTTCCCTGTCTCTCTATCTCTCTACCTAGTGAGGCCCTCCGCAACTTTGTGAGATCCGGTTTCAGAATAAAGTATAAAAAAATAGGGCCGGGGGTGTAGTGCGGAGGTAGAATGCCCCTGGGTTCAATCCCCGGTACCGCAAAAAAAAAAAAAAAGTTTCCTTCATCAAGTTCCCCCATCCCCCTCCCTCTCCCCCACTTTCTTCCCCTTAAACCCCCTCCATCGCTCTACTGGGGTTTCTTCTCCTTTATCTGGAGCCACTTTTGTTATCAATTTATCTTTAGCTTCCATATGTAGAGAAGATACATGACCCTTCACTTTCTGTGACTGACTAATCTCACTTAGCATAGTATTTTCTAGTCCATCCATTTTCCTGCAAATGACATATTTTTGTTCTGTGTATATATCACAGTTTTATAATCCATTCATCTGTTGATGGACACTGAGGCTGGTTCCATAATTTGGCTATTGTGAATTTCAGTGCTGCTATAAACATGGATATGCATGTATTACTATGCTATTCTGACTTCAGTTCCTTTGGAAAGATACCCAGGAGTGGTAAAGCTGAAGGTAGTTCAGTTCCCAGTCTTCTGAAGACCCTCTACACTAATCTCCATAACAACTGCACTAATTTGCAATCCCACCAACAGTGTATAAGGGTTACATTTAACCCACATCCCCTGCCAATATTTATTGTTTGTATTCTTGATGATTGCTATTCTAATTGGGGTCAGATGGAATCTCCAATGTAGTTTTGATTTGTATCTCCCTGATTGCTAATGTTGAACAATTTTTTCATACATTTATTGGCCATTTGTATTTCTTTTGTGAAGTATCTATTAAGTTCACTTGCCCATTTTTGATTGGGTTGTTTTTTAGTGTAAAGTTTTTTAAGTTCTTTGTATATTATAGATATTAGTCCTCTATCAGAGTCTCTTGTCTCAGCCTCTCAAGTACTAGGATTATAGATAGGTGCTTCCATGCCTGGCAACGTGTGACTTTATTTTGTGTGTGTGGTACTGGGGATTGAACCCAGAGGTGTTCTACCTCTGAGCTACACCCCCAGCCCCTTTTATTTTTTTTTTTGAAATAGGGTCTCACTAAGTTGCTGAGGCCCTTGCTAGGTTGTTGAGGCTGACCTTGAACCAGTGGTCCTCTCTCAGACTTCCAAGTACTGGGATTATAGGCACACACACTACCATGCTCAGCTAACATGTGACATTAAAAAAAAATAGGGATGAAAAGAAGACCATGGGAACAATTTAAGAAGTTCCTAAATTGAGAGCCTTATTATTTTTAATCTTTTGTGATTTTTTTTGGGAACTGAGATTTTGAATTTTTACAAATTTTCTTTATTTTAGGAAACAAGAAAAAAAATAGTAGCACCAAAAAGGATAAGGAAGAATCCAGAAAGAAACGTTTTTCTAATGGGTCGAAGAGCAAACTTGTACCAGAAGAAGTGACTTCTACTGTCATGAGAAGTCGCAGAATTTCCAGGCGTCCGTCTAATTGGTGGATAGTAAAACCAGAGGAGAGTAAGTATTTTTATTATCTTCATTTAGAGGTCCTTCCAAAAAAAATCATTCTGTAAGGGATTTTATGTTTGACTTGTATTCCCTTTATACAGAAAGTCTCATGAGGACAGTTAAATTGGGTTGTCAGTAGAAATATTAAGTCAATTATAAATTTCTTGATATTTTAACTATACTGTGTTCTAGATGTAGGGATACAGCTATGGAAAAACAAAGCCCCAAACTGAAAGTCCCTGCTCTCATGGAATTTACAATTTAGTGAGGGAAAACTATAGACAAATAATCCAAACAGTGAGGAAAAATAAAGCAGATAAAGTATGGAGACAGGAAAGAAATGACAGGGGTGGGACTGGATAGAAGGATAGAGTGAGATCCTGTTTTTGTGATAGGTATTACAAGAGGCCATTGTGATCTTTCAGACCCCATATATGAATAAAAAGGGAGCCATACAAATAACTAGGAGTGAAGCATCCCAAATCAAGGGAACAGTATTTGTGAAAGTCCTGATGGAGCGTACTTGTGGCTGGAGCACAGTGAACCAGGAGAGATGAATTTAGCCAGGCAGGCCATGATAAAGAGTTTAGATGAAATGTATTGAGAAGCTGCTGGAATATTTTAAACAATAAGGGGATATGGTTGACTCATCTTTTTGTGTGTGTTGGGGGAGTACTGGGGATTGAACCTAGAGCCATTCTACCTCTGAGCTATCCCCAGCCCTGTTTTTTATTTTTTATTTTGAAACAGGGTCTCACTAAGTTGCAGAGGGCCTCTTGAGGTTGCTGAGGTTGGCTGTGAACCTGTGATCCTCCTTTCTCATCCTTGGTCTCAAGGGATTGTTAGTCTTCTGTAGGAGAGGGGTAGAGATAGAAACAGTCAAATGTGTAATAAATATCATCAGAGGGTTGAGTTTCTGTAAGACTTGGGAATTAAGGAGAGCGTCCCAAAGGACGAATTAGCTAATTGGGTGATAGGAGGAGGAAAGATAGCATGTTTCAAGTAGAAGTAGCATACGCAGAGATCTAAAGTTACAAGCTTGATCTTCTCTTTATTTTTTTCTTTAATGTGCCTAAACATTATCTGGAGAGCTTGTTAAAAAACAGATTACTGGGTTCTACTCTGCAAGTTTCTGTTTTGTCTGAGATGGCTTCTGATAATTTCCATTTCAAACAAATTCCTGAATGATGCTGATCTTAACTTCTAAGGACCACCTTTTTTTTTTTTTTGCGGTACTGGGGATTGAACGCAGGGGCGTTCTACCTCCGTGCTATGCCCCCGGTCCTATTTTTTATACTTTATTTCGAAACCGGGTCTCACAAAGTTGCGGAGGGCCTCACTAAGGAGAGGGAGACAGAGAGAGAGAGAGAGAGAGAGAGAGCGAGCTGAGGCTGGCCGCGAACCCGGATCCTCCGGTCTCCGCCTCCCAAAGTACTGGGATTACAAGTGTGCGCCACCACGCCCGGCTAGGACCACCTTTTGAGAATGAATGATTTAGAGAAATTGCAAATAGTTCAGTACTGCTAAATTCTTTTGGTTTATTTGTTTAGAAGGGGTTGTTGAGGTTGTGATTAGTAAACAAACTCTAGATATGGAAATAAATTGATGTTCAAAGTATTTAGAATTAATCCTTGAAGCTATAGGTACTCACTAGAAGGGTTTTTTTTTTTGAGGAGGTGGGGAGAGGGGACAGGGTTTCCCTGTGTTCCTGGATTGGTCTTGAACTCATGACTTCAAGTCATCCTCCTGTTTTAGCTACTTCAGTAGCCTCTTCCTAAAAAAATTAGGCAGGGTATAATGATACTATTTTGTTTTCTAAAGATTGTTATTAAATCAGTGTGAAGAATGGGTTGAATAACAAGGCTACAGAAAGGGAAATTAGTTAGGATCATTTTAACAATCGAGAAGTGAAATGATGAGGGCCTCTGCTAATGACAGGCAAGAGAGCTTGAAAGAAGCAGATTTGTGAACCATTAAGAAAGACTAACAGGGTGTAGGGATTGATTGTGGGTAGGGGCACATGAGTCTTAGATGACTCAGATTTCTGATTTAGGCATCTGGATAGTTAGTTGTACTTTGTATTAAGATAGGAAATAAAATAAGAAAGGCAGACTTAAGAAGGAATGGTAGGATGTTATTGGCGTCAACATACAGATACTAATTAAATATGGGTAGATGGGCTCCCCAGTGAAAACACATAGAGTGAAAAGTTGAAGCTGGGACCTTTGGGAATACCAGAATCTTAAGAATGGTCAGAAGAGTAGTGGGCAAAGCCACAGAGAAGATTGATTAAAGGGTCTGGTGCTTAACTCTCTAAATTTAATTTAAAGGATTTCTAAGGAATTTAATGTGGAAACAAATTTAGCCTATGAGATTGGTCTGGTTATATGTGAATATAAATTATGGTTTTTCAGTGAGCCAGATCATCTGGACAAACATGGTAACTTTTAAATTATCATTGAATCCTTCAGGTCCTGTTCATAGCAATTCTCCAATAAGAAATGAATTATCAGTGCATCACAACAGTAGACAAAAGCCTGCTAAGAAAATAAATCGGTTATCTAATAATATTGGGAAAAAAACTATTCCATCAAAAAATCAGAAGACATCTACCCAACGCAGCTCAAGCATACAGAAGGTTTTAGATATTCAAGGTTCTGAGGATATTGCCCGTCAGGAAGAAATTTCCAGTTCCCAGAATAAGCCAATGAAAAGTGACAAAACAAACCTTGCAAAGAAGAAAAATCTTGATCATTCTGGGTAATGTCTGTTATGTGTACAATGCAATTGCTTTTGTTGTTCAGCATTTAATAGGTTTTCTGTGCTATTTAATCATTATGCAGAGTATTAGCATAAAGGGCATTCTGACCGATTGTTACTAAATCTAGGTTCTGCCATTAGCTGGGTGAGACCAAGGCAAAGTAGTACTCTGATCTTGTTTCCTCATAGTAATATAGGGAATAATATATAGCACATAGGACTGTGAGTGGTAAGATTTGGGGGGGTGCTAGGGATTGAACCCAGGGACATTCTACCTCTGAGCTACACCCCCCAGCCCTATTCTATCTTTTTATTTGGAAACAGGGTCTCGCTAAGTTGCTGAGGCTGGCTTCAAACCTGCAATCCATCTGTCTCAGCCTCCTAAGTACCAGAATTACAGGCGTGTGCCACCATGCCCGGTGTAAGTGTTAAATTTAATAAAGTAGTATTTTTGCCTAAGAGTTGCTTCCTTTTTTAAAAAAAATTATAGTAAAAGTTGCATAAGATAAAATTTATTGTCTTAATCATTTTTAAGTACACAGTTTGAGTGTCTTCCTTTTAAAGTGAAATTCATGTGATAGTAATAGTTAGAAACATATCTTAATAATTTTACTTTTAACATGATAAGTTAACTTTTTTTTGCAGTACTAGGGATTGAACCCAGGAGCATTCTACCTCTGAGCTACATCTCCAGCCCTAATTTTTATTCTTTATTTTGAAACAGGGTCTCACTAAGTTGCGGAGGGCCTCACTAAGTAGCTGAGACTGGCCGTGAACCTGGCTCCTCCTGTCTCAGCCTCCCAAGTACTGGGATTACAAGTGTGCACCACCACACCCGGCTTAGTTAAGATTTTTGAGTGCTTGTATGTGCTAAGTGATTTTAATGAATCTTCGTAAGTCCTAACAACATATTGAGCTAAGTACTGTTTTTACGCTTTTGCTATCACAGGCAGTCAAGAAATATTTAATACATACTGTGTGTTAGAAGCAACAAAGTGCTTATTAGATGTACTGGAATAAATGATCAGAATGCCCTAAAATATATCTGTGCACATCATTATGGTACATAAAAAATACCATATATGTCTTGAAATGTTAGGTTTTTCTGGTCATTTTCATATCTGCCTTCTATTTGTTTATTTATTTATTTATTTGTGGTACTGGGGGTCGAACCCTGAGGCATTCTACCTCTGAGCTACACCCCAGCCCGTTTTTATTTTTTTATTTTGAAACGGTTTAACTAGGTTGCTGCAACCTCACTGTTGTTGAGGCTGTCCTTGAACTTGCAATCCTCCTGTCTCAGCCTCCCAAGTTCTGGGGTTACAGGTGTGCACCACCACGCCCGGCTATGGGTAGATTTTTGATTACTGATTCATAGATCGTTTGGAATTGTTTATCTCTTTTTGAATTAGTTTGCTGTGTTTTTAGGAATTTTTTTTCATTTCACTTAGTTTCATATTTGTTGGTATATAGTTCCTTATAGTATTCTATTATAGTCACGATTATTTCCTTTGACTCTGTTGGTAGGACCCAGGAAGATGGTAGAACCTTTAAAAATAAACGTTTAGACGGAATAGTGTATCTTATTTGCATAAAAATAAACTTTCAGACGGAATAGTGTATCTTATTTGCATATATTTGGGGAAACTAATACCTAGGAGCTACCAGTTACATGAGCTGAGTCTCTCAGAGGACCCTATTGCTCCCTCAAGTAGGCTGACTTGGAGTATTAAAATGATTTTAGTTGTATATGGATTCTCCAGTAAACTGTAATAGATGAACTGTATAGTATATGTTATAAGCAGTCTTAGGTAATGTTTCCCAGTGTCCTTATTACTCCCATCTTTGTTAGACCAGGTTTACATCAGTTCTGTGATCACAAGTCTTAAAATTAGAAATGGTACGTCCTAGAATCAGTTTTCTTTCCTGAGCCAGTTGTAGGTCTTAGGCCATGAACATGGTGAGCTGATATTTGTTATCGCCAGTATTATGTTGTTTATATACCCACCTATGTATTGTTTCTGGAAGAATTTTTTTTTTGGCAAGGTATAAACAGTTTTAAACTTTTTATTTTCATAGAATTACAGGATGCTCCAAGGATCATGATGGTATTAAGACTGCACAAAATGTTCATCGAAAGACGCAGACCGTTGACTATACTTGCAAAACACCAACAACTAATTTGGATTCTGGAGAGCCTAAAACTTCAGATTTGGAAGAAAGGTATGCATGTATTCTAAGGATAATAAGTTTGACTCTTAATATAGAGAGTAACCATTGCTATGTAACAAATTACCCCAAAACTTAATTTTAATTTTGTTATAGGCTTGCAAGCATTTATTCAGTTTCTGTTGGTCAGAAATCTGGGGGAGGCTTAGCTAGCTAGTTTTGGCTTAGGGATTCAGAGGAGATAGCGGTCACAATGTCTTTCTGGTTTATGGTTGTTTGAAGACTTGCCTGGAACTTGAGAATCCACTTATGTTTAACCGATGTGGCTGTTAGTTGGAGCTCCCAGTTCTTTGCTGGCTATTGCCAGTCAACCTTAGTTTTTTGCTTCTTACAAGGTGGGCCCTTTCCATAGGCTGCTCAGTTTAGTAAGTGGCTCCCCACAAAGCAGGTAATCTAAGAGAAAGTGTGGCTGATGGAAATCACAGTGCCTTTTAACTACTTAATCTCTGAAGTTTTATGCTCACTTCTACTGTATTTTGTTCATTAGAAACAAGTTATCACAAGTCCAGACCACATTCAAGGAGAAGGAAAGGCTTCACCTCTTGAAAGGAGGGATAGCAAAGAATTTGTGGATATTTTGTTAAACATCCACTGACTCAGTGAGCAAGTCAAGATAACCTACTTGTATTATATCTGAGGTCATAAAACCTTTTTAAAATGAATAAAGATAATTAATAGCAAGTTCTTTTAAGGGATCACTAAAGTTTCTTTATTATTTGGGGTTTGTGACTAGGCCTATCCTGGATTCATAATAGGAGAAAAGAAATCTAAAACTTGATTATCTCTGACAATTTCTGGACTGTATTTTAAATTCTGTTTGTAGTTTTTTAAAAATTAAGATATGGTGATTTTTCATTTTTTCTTATAATTTGATTTTTATTGAAGAATACTGTCACTGGAGTTAAGTTCATAACTGCGCATCAGTTAGTTTAAAAGGTTACAAAATTTAGTATTTATCATGTTTAACCATCAGTTATGGAGTTAAATTGTAGTCTTTGTTTTATGTAACAGGTAAATGTTTCATGGTAAGCTGGGCATGGTGGTGCACGCTTGTAATCCTAGTACTTGGGAGGCTGAGACAGGAGGATCCAGGTTCGCGGCTAGCCTCAGCTACTTAGTGAGGCCCTCTGCAACTTAGTGAGACCCTGTTTCAAAATGAAGAATAAAAAATAGGGCTGGGGGTGTAGCTTGGAGGTAGAGTGTCCCTGGGTTCAATCCCCGGTACCGCCAAAAAAATAAGAAAATAAAAAAATAGTGCTTGGGGTGTAGCTCGGAGGTAGAATGGCGCTGGGTTCAGTCCCCAGTACCATGAAAAAAAAGTTTCATGGTGACCTATAACATTAGTATTGGTTTTGTAAGAAAGAAACCTATGGCATTTTAGGAGAAAATTATTGTTAATTTTAGATATATTAGACATGTGTATTATAAAAGTATAAATTTTGTGCTGTGTTTTATTATTTTTTTCTTAGTGGACCTTCCAGGCTCAAGAATTATTTAATATCTAGAAATGTGGATGATGAAGAAGTTCAGGAAAGTTTAGGTAAGTTATTGTTTATTTCCTGTTGTCTTGATTTTTATGACATTATGGATATGCACTAAGGTGTGCTGTGTTTCATTTATTTAAACTTTTATTGATGGCAAAATATATTGCTAATCTACTCCTTCGAACCTTACTATATAGTTAGAGATTTATTTATTTATTTATATATTTATTTATTTATTGGTGGTACCGGGGATTGAACCCAGGAGCATTCTACCTCCGGGCTATACCCCCATCCCTATTTTTTATTCTTTATTTTGAAACAGGGTCTCACTAAGTTACGGAGGGCCTCACTAAGTAGCTGAGGCTGGCTGCGAACCTGGATCCTCCTGTCTCAGCCTCCCAAGTACTAGGATTACAAGCGTGCACCACCACGCCCGGCTATAGTTAGAGACTTAAAAGAGAGGTGAGCGTGGTGGTGCATACCTGTAATCCCAGTACTTGGGAGGCTGAGACAGGATCGCAGGTTGGAGGACAGCCTCAGCAAATAGTGAGACTCATCAACCTAGCAAGACCCTGATTCAAAATAAAACAATAGGGCTTGGGGTGTAGCTTAGAGGTAGAATGCCTCTGGATTCAATCCTCAATACCACACACAAAAATAAATAAATAAATAGATAAAGAGAGTGGCTAGGCACAGTGGCACATGCTTATAATCCCAGTACTTGGGAGGTTGAGGCAGGAGGACCACAAGTTTGAAGCCAGCCTGGGTAACTTAGCGAGACCTTGTTTCAAAATTCAAAAAAGGCCGGGGTTTGGCCTAGGCAAAGAGCACCCCTTGGTTCAATCCTCAGTACTACAAAAAAAAAAAAGAAGAGAAAGAATATGAGTGCCCTTCCTTCCTTCCTTCTTTCCTTCCTCCCTCCCTCCCTCCCTCCCTCCCTCCCTCCTTCCTTCCTTCCATTTTCTTTTTTTATTACTTTCATGCATTGTAATCATGCATCATATTGGGATATAGAGTGATAGAAAAATATATGTACACAACTCTTGGAGCACTTCCCACCAGGTCCCTCTCCCTCTCCTTACATGTCTTTGAGATTGGAATTCGTAATTTTATTTACATTTGTAGCATTATTTCAACTGTTACACTCTGTGTCTTCTTCCCCCAGTTCTTTCTTTTAAGCAGGGCGTGATTAAATATTGGCACTAAAGGTATTTACTCCAGTATTAAAAAATGTTAAATTGATAAAGGGACACATGAAAGCAAGATTAACCATCTGTGATGGTTACTAAAGCTCAGTGATGAATGTATTAGGTTCATTGTACTATTTTTCTCTATTTTGGATAATTTTGAAACTTTCCATGCTAAAGTTTTAAAAATGCCTCTTAATAGAGAGTTTTATAATTTTTAAATGCTTGGATATAATCTGTGATACTGCCTTTTTTCTTTCCTAATTCACTGATTCTTTTTCCCCTTCTTCCCCCTTTCTTTTAAACATGATGAGCTACCAAATAGAAACATAATCTTCAGTCATGATCTTTTTCCCTCTAAACTATCTGGCTATTGCTCTTCTGCTGTAGGATAGGTAATTCTTATGAGTAGAAATTTGACAGCGGTCTAATTGCTTTTTTCCTTAATAGATAACCTGTTTTCTTTCATCATCATGCTTATTAGGATTCTATAGTCTCTGAAATTCAGGAGTTGTCTCTGTGTTGGTTGCTTTAAAAAAATAATTTATTTTGAAATAATTTCAAGCTTACACAGAAATCCCATGGCCCCTTCATCCAGATTCCACAAATGTCCACATTTTACATTTGTTCCATCTTCCTCTTCTACATATATATTTATACATATTTATTATCATTCAGCTTTTTCTGGTCTATTTGAGAGCAATTTGCAGTCATGACATATTATTTCACTTAAATACAGAATGTATTTCACCAAGACAAGGACATAACCACCCTCTATTCAAACCAGGAAATCAGTCGTCATACAACTCTGCTACTTACTCACAGACTCCATTTAAATTTTACTAGTATTTCCTTCAGGGTTCCTTTTCCCTTCAGGTTCAAGATCCAATCCTGGATCATGGATTGCATTTAGCTGTCATGTCTCTTCAGTTTCCTTCATGGAATAGTTTCTTAGTCTTTTCCTAACTAATCTAACTTTGACATTTTTTAAGAATGTCAAGAGGGGGAATGGTGAAGAGAGGAAAAAAAAAATACAGGCTTTTCATTCTATAAAATGACTCAACCTGGGTCTTTGATGTTTCCTCCTGATCAAATGCATGTCAAGAGGTTTTGACAGGAATAGTACATAAATGAGGCTGTGTTCTTTGTGCATCACAGTAGGAGGTACAAGGTTTACTCATCTACTGCTGGTAATGTTAATCTTGATTACCTGTTCCAAGTTATTGTTTGCCAAGTTTCTCTACTGTAAAGATACTGTTTTTCTCTTTTGTAATTGGTATTTTTGTGGAATGATATTCTGATACAGCATAGGTCATTCATGGACATGAAGTGTCCAGTTACACTGTTGTATAACTAATCACCCCCAAAACTTAGTGGTGTAATACTACTATCGATTTATCTTATAGGGTCCTGTGGATTGACTTCCTTTGGCTAGGCTGTTCTTACTTGGGTGCTTGCATCATTTTATAGTTAAGATACAAGCTGCCAAATTGGAGCCATCTGAAAGTTCAACTGGGCTAGCCATCCAAGATGACTTCCTCACTTCTGTATTTGGCACCCAGCTAGGATGAATGGAATGCTTAGGGCAGGCCCAGCATCTCTTTTTCTCCACATGGCCTTTCCACTTGGCCATCTTGGGTTTCCTTATACCTTGGCAATCTTGGGTAGTTAATGTTCATATATCATTGTTTTCTTCCCCCAAAGTAAAATCCTCATGGGAACCTGAATATCTTTGTGTGTGGGGATGGTACTGGGGATTGAACCAAGAGACATTCTACCTCTGAGCTATACCCTCAGCCTCCCCCCCACCTTTAAATTTTTTTTTGCTTTGAAACAGGGTCTTGCTAGGTGGCTGAGGTTGTCCTCGAACCTGCAGTTGTCTTGTCTTAGCCTCCCAAGTACTGGGATCATAGTCCTGTGCCACCAGGCCTGGATTACAACCTGCATGTATTATTACGACTTACGCCTTAGCTTTTGAAGCTAAATGCTTTGTTGCATTTTATTAGTCAAACAAGCCACTAAGGCCTATAGTGGCTCAAGAAGGAAATGAGACTTAGCTTCTTGATAAAGAACACTTGTGCATAGGAAGGGAAAGAATTGATGGCAGCTATCTTTAGTGCTACTTACCAGACTTGAAGTTAAGAAGCCCTGAGCTCTTTGACACACTGTTGAATTTAGTATATTTGTACTATTTTATAATTTTAAGGAGAAAGTTTCAGATAGGTCAGAGATTATATTGTTAGTGTATTATTATTCATTCATTATTGTGCCCTGCATTTTTTGCATTTTAATCCATGACTAACTTATTTCCCCTGTCCATAAGCGATTAGAAAACCTGTTTGAAGATTGGTGTGATGGTGACTGCTTGCAATTCCTGTACTTGGGAGGCTGAAACAGGAGGATTACAGATTTGAGACCAGCATGCACTAACTTACTGAGACCCTGCTTCAAAATCAAAAGGGTGGGGGTGTAGCTCAGAAGTATAATGCTCCTGGGTTCAATCCCCAATACAAAAGAAGGAAGGGAGGGAGGGAGGGAGGGAGGGAGGGAGGAAGGAAGGAGGGAAGGAAGGAAGGAAGGAAGGGAGTTTGTTGTTATTTTTAACTGTTAATACTCCTTACATTTATTTATTCTATTTTATTTATATATTTTTTGTTGTACTGGGGATTAAATACAGAGGAATTCTACTTCAAAGTTACACCTCCAGCCCTTTTTATTTTTTATTTATTTTTTTGTGAAGCAGGTTCTCACTAGGTTGCTGAGAGTCTTGCTACTTTGCTGAGGCTGTCCTAGAACCTGTGATATTTCTGTCTGAGCCTCCCAAGTACTGGGATTGCAGTCATGCACCACTACGCCAGATAATTGTTATGCTCTTTAAATGTTTATTGTAGCAAAGTCTAGAGAAATGTTACATTATTTTTCCTTAGTTTTTATTTCTTTGCAATGAAAAGCAAAAATTAAAAAATGTATTGTCAGGTCAGATATTATTGAAAATGCTTATACTGAAGTTGGCTATGTAACAACACACTTTGTCAATATAAAATTAACAGCCATTGTTCTCCTCACTCCTTTCTGCATTTTACAGACGACTCAAGAGTAAAAAGGTCTGAAGTAGCACCGGAGAAGAAAATGCATCACAAATTAAGTAATATAATTTCCTCCTGTAATATTTCTACTGAGGAAAATGTTATTATTAAATGTTTCTAAATATAACTTACTTTTTAAGCAGGGGAAATAATATTATTTGGGTTAATTTAGTAGATACATTGAAATTACATATTTAGTTCTCATAAATTTCACAATCATCGCAAGCCACTGAGTCAGTCTGTTGTCCATTTATAAGTCCTGTAGCCCTCTTATTCTTTCCCATAACAGGATTCTTGATTTCATATAATCAAAGAAGCTAGGGTAGAGAATTCTCTCAAAGAAAATATAACTGCTAAGTAGATGACATCCTTTATGGCTTCTTTTCCCACTTTCATCTCGTTCACTACTAAGCAGATCAGTAGCTAGAATGATAATAGGCAATGCTGAGAGCTGTGGAACCCATGAAAAGGAGGGCCATGTGAAGATCAAAAATTCATGGTTCCCAAAAGATACCAGTCAAGATTCATGGGGCCTCCCTCCCCTTGTGTGATATCGGAGTGGCTTTCTATGTTGTGTAGAAAGCAGTGTGTATATAAAATCATGATGTAATCCCAGGGGTCACCCCTTACTCCTTGACATACTCTGTTGATTAGAAGAAAGTCCTAGGTCCTACTTGTATTCTAGAGAGGGTATTATACAAGAGTGTGAGTTGTTGTCCGTTAGCTTAGGTTGTGCCTACCACATAATTCTAATATTAATGGAAAAAATTTTTAGTGCTTAACTAAGGATTTTTGTAATATTACCTTATAATTTAGACTACTTAATAAAACTTGGTAGGTTTGAAAGGAAAGTAGGGGCAGAAGAGGGATAATAGAAGTAAAAGTTTCATTTTTACCAAATGGGAAAAGGGAAAAGATTGGGTACCTTGATAAAGGGCTATCTCCCTTTTTTTTTCATTTTGATGATGCTAGGGATCGAACCCAGGGATTTGTGCATGCCAAGCAAGTGCTCTACCACCAAGCTACACTTCCAGCCCCAGGAATGTCATTTTGATATAATCACAGAGAAGGGAGAGTTTGATTTTTGAGTGTCTGGGAGGGGAAGATAACTAATGTTAGAATGAAAAAAAGTACAGCAAATCTTTGAAATTACTAAGGGGAGAATGGAGAACACTTAAAAAAATTGTGGAATAATGACATAGGCTAATGTAACCCCCCCAAAATAGTAGTGCGGTTTTAATATTAGGCCAAGTAGCATCTGAGGTTAAAACTGGTGAACATAAGGAAGGACAGACATATAATGAGATAGAAAAACTATAAACTAGTGCACCGCAACCTAGCAACTAACATGCATGAAGAAAAAATGAATAAAAAAGGATTTTTATTTAAAAATATAATTAGAATGGAGATTTTAACAAATCACCTTCAGAATTTGATAGCTCTAGCAAACAAAAAATAGATAAGGACATACGAAATTGATAATATAGCCAACAAACTCTATTTATTTATTCATTAATTTAATTATTTATTGCGGTACTGGGCATTGAACCGAGGGGCATTCTACTTCTGAGCTACACCCCAGCCCGATTTAATTCTTTATTTTGAAACAGGGTCTCACTAAGTTGCAGAGGGCCTCACTAAGTAGCTGAGGCTGGCTGCGAACCTGCTATCCTCCTGTCTCAGCCTCCTGAGTACTGGGATTACAAGTGTGTGCCACCATGCCCGCCTCAACAAACTATTTAATGTATGAATTTAGCATTGTTTAGATGAGAGTATCTTTAACATTGTGATGATGTCTTTGTCAATCCAGAGGCCTTTATTATTATTGCCTATTATTATTATTATTAAGCACAAGTATATCTTAAAATTTCTTGCAGTTTTTGGCTAGAAGCATTCATGTTCTAAAAGTAATAGGAATCTTTCTACTGCTAATTATCATCCATAGAAATGTTTATTTTTGTCTGACATCTTTTTACAGTATTGCCCTCCAACACACCAAATGTTCGCAGGACCAAGAGAATACGTTTGAAACCTTTGGAATACTGGCGAGGGGAGCGAATAAATTATCAAGAAACACCATCAGGTAAAACATAATTTATACTGTACTATCTGTTAATAAAAAAAGTAATGATAGCTATAACTTATGTTTACTGTGTGCCAGGCACTGCCCTACACATATACATATATTACTTTATTTAATCATCACCCCCCAAAATGTGATAATAGGATTCAAATCCAAATTTGTCTGGTAACTATAGAAATGCCGATTTTTTTTGTCTTTGGTAGCTATTTGACTGTGTGGCTTCGCAGAGTGTTGTTATTGTAATATCTCATAAGGTTTCTAATTGTATAAAATTAGGCATTGGATTAGAACATGAAAAATTATAACTGATATTTCCCATTATTCTTACCAACCACTTTCTCATAATATTTTTCTACAAAATGATAGAGTGTGGGCAAGGAAATATAGTGTTATCTTAAAGTTATTTCCTTCCTTTGATGGATATAGCTAAGTCAAAGGACATAGTGACTTACTACTTCTTATTCATTGCTAGCTTCTGCTTTCTTTTTTTTTTTAACCTTCCACTGATGAGTGTTGACTTCAAGCAAGCAAGAGATCATTCAGTCATGTTTGATCAGTGTTTCTAGATTTAGGGTGGTAGAGGCACAAGTATAATGGGTTAGTATTTCTGCTATTTGAACTTCTAGCTTAGAATGTAGTAACAGAAATATTTTTTTGGTACTTTGAAAAGAAATGCACCATATTTAAGGAATTTTGTTTCAACCTTTACTCTTTCCCTGATATATGTTATCTTTTTTTGTTGTTAAATTTTAGGAGGATTTGTGATTGGTGGAATACTATCACCAGACACAGTATCGTCTAAACGGAAGACAAAAGGAAATGTGGGAAAAGTCAACAAAATAGCTAATAGGAAAAGGATCTGTCTTGATAATGATGAAAGAAGTATGAACTTATTCCTGAAAGTAACTTAGATTTTATTTATTTATCTATTTATTTTTGTGGTACTGGGGATTGAACCCAGGGGCATTCTACCTCTGAGCTATACACCCAGCCTTATTTTATTTTTTATTTGGAAACAGGGTCTCACTAGGTTGCTGAGAGTTTTGCTGCGTTGCTGAGGCTGTTTTTGAACCTGTGATCCTATCTCAGTCTCCCAAGTACTGGGATTACAGGCATGTGCCACCATGCCCAGCCAGACTTTATCTGAAATAATATAGTACTTTGAGAAGAAGCTCTTTGCAAAATTTGAAATTTACCTCTAAAAGCTTCAGATATAGTGCTATAGGTAAAGTTTATTTTTTAATGTCTACCTTTTCCCATATTTTAAAAGTAAACTAATTTTATTCTTTAAAAAAGTCATCGATAGCATAGTATAAAACATTTCTTCATGAGTAAATTTACCCACTCAGATGAAGCTTACTTTTTCCATGCCCGAAACTATGTTTACAATAAACATTTTAATGAATTCTTTCTAAAGGATATTGCAAAATTCCAGCTTTCTTAGGGAACACTCAGAACATTGTTTAGTTTTTTTTTTTTTTTTTTTTGCGGTACGGGGGATTGAACGCAGGGGCATTCTATCTCCGCGCTACGCCCCCGGCCCTATTTTTTTTATACTTTATTTTGAAACCGGGTTTCACGAAGTTGCGGAGGGCCTCACTAAGTAGAGAGGGAGAGAGAGAGAGAGACAGACAGACAGACAGACAGACAGAGAAAGCGCGCGCGCGTGCGCGAGCTGAGACTGGCCGCGAACCCGGATCCTCCGGTCTCCGCCTCCCAAAGTACTGGGATTACAAGCGTGCGCCACCACGCCCGGCCATTGTTTAGTTTTTGATGATAGAAGAGTTTTAAGAGTTGACATGTTATAATGTCCTTACAGAAAATAAGCTTAGTGTGTGCTTCTATATTAAATCATAAGTTGTTTAATTTCAATTTTTGTTTATTAGAATACTCATTTATAAACAGGAAGAGCTTGTTATTTCTCTGGCAGTTTTCATTTACAGCTTGTCTATAGGTATATTTTATACTGGGCTTTTTGTAATTGAGAAGAGTTTTAAGTAACTAGTTTGTGTTTCACTGTTGTTTCTTTTGCAGAGAATAGACTAGTGGTAAATCTGGATATACCTCTAGGAGATCCTTTGCAGCCAACTCCGGTAAAGGACCCAGAAACAAGAGAGATTGTTCTCATGGGTAAGATCAGGAATGATATGGAAAACCCTTGATGTAACAATAAGTAAGAACAGACTGTTGGCTTCATGATCAACCTGCATGCTTTCTCTTCCCAGCTCTTTCAGCAAAATCTAGTTCCAATAAACAGCCTAGGTGAGGACAGCTCTGGGGCAGCATTGATTACTAAGGCCTCCAGGGACATATATAGTATCATGCATTTGTCCTCTGGAGTACAAGTTCTACCACTGCTGTCAGGAATGTTGTCTCCCCCAGTAGGGTCTAGGACATGTGGGGGAAAGGGCTGTTTATGGGAAAATATAGCAAGTAAGCTGGGACCCCAGGATAATACCCTCTTACTGTGTGGTGAGGTGGGAATTGTGGGCACAGCACAGGCAGTCTTCTGGGACTATAGGATGCCAATAATAGTACCTGTGATGTAAATCCTTTTGAGGCTGACTATCAAGGGCATCAGTCAGCCATGTAAATACCAGCCTTGGCTGGTACAAGGTCCTAGAAGCATCCCATAGGAATTAATCATTTGGTTTCTGGGAGACCATACAGGGTCCCAAGGAATGCATTATAGTGGGGTAGGAGTTTAGGGAATACTCAGTTTTTTACCAATCAGGCAATATTTACACATAGGAAATATTTAAATATCTTAACAACTGTTCGGACTATACCAGTCAGTACCGAGTGCTATTTGTCCTAAGTCAGAGACCAGCACATCAAACCAGGAAGGCTGTAATGGTATTCCCACTTGTAATTTTGGCTATGAAATAGGTTCTGTTTGACATCTTAAGTTAACATCTTAGTTATTTCTGTACTGAGATTATTTATTTGGCAACAGAGGTAATACTACAAGAGAGTTTTGTTTAGTGTGAAAACCATTGCTATACATTATTAGGTTAGAAAAGTGTACTTTTTTCTATTTCATAAATCTGCATTTTCTATATGCTATATTCTGTAATCACTAATATTCCCAAATATCCAGGGAAATTAAACCAGAAACTCATGAATTAAAGACTGTATTAACTATATGTCTAGAAAGGAAGTTTGTAAGTAAAAAGGAAAATTTTGAAAGTGAGATAATGTATGAGCAACAGTTAAAATTCTGGTTTCTTGTAACCTTTACCTGATAAATAAAAGTATTATAAGTCAAGTGAGTCAAAAATAATTTTTTTTTTTTTTTTGCGGTACCAGGGATTGAACCCAGGGGCATTCTACCTCTGAGCTACACCCCTGGCCCTATTTTTTATCCTTTATTTTGAAACTGGGTCTCACGAAGTTGCGGAGGGCCTCACTAAGTAGCTGAGGCTGGCCGCGAACCCGGATCCTCCGGTCTCCGCCTCCCAAGTACTGGGATTACAAGCATGTGCCACCACGCCCGGCAAAAATAATTTATTATCATGGTAATGGTACATTTGTATTTTGGGCTATGTTAAAGTTTTAAAGATATGCTGTATTAGTTAGCATTCTCACAGCTATAATCCAAACTCCTGACCATGTAACTTAGAGGAAGGAAGATTTATTTGCTCACAGTTTCGGGTTCAGTCTACGGAGTAAGGCGGGGACAGCAGATCTCAGGGCATGGCAGCAGGAAGCAGAGAGAGAGAGAGCAAGGCTTTGCTCTCACATCATGGAAACTGGAAACGAAAGAGGAAGAGGAACCAAATATAATCCTCAAAGCTGCAGCCCCAGGGACCCACCTTCTCCAGCCACACCCTACCAGCTTAGACTACCACTGATTTACAATGGATTTATCCATTGATGATATTATAACTTTCAAGACTTAACTGTATCAACCCTCTGTAATAAATGAGCTCTTTAAGGAACATTGTATATCTATAAAATTCTGCCCCTGGCCCCTGATGAGCTCATGCCCAGGTTAGAATGCAAAATGGATTTAGTCCATCTCTAAGAGTTCCCACAGTCTTAACAGTTCCAGCATCTCTGAAAAGTCCCAAAGTTCAAAGTCTCCTCTAAGACTCAAGGTGAACTCTTGTAAGCCCTCCTCAAAGACAATGAAAATCAAAACAAAAAGCAAGTCACATACATCCAATATACAATGGCAAAGAGTACATTTGCATTCCCAAAGGGAGGAATAGAACCATAGAAAGAAGGAACGGGACCAAAACAATATGGAAATCTGGCAGGGCAAGCATTTGACCTTGTAGTCCACTTCTGGCATCCGGGGTACGTGGCTGTGACATGAGTCCTTCAGAGGGCCTTGGCAGCCCGCCCTTGTGGCCTGGTTGATTGCAATGGGCAGCTTACTGACTCTGTCAGCCTGGCTCCATGGCTTGCAGCTTGCAGCCTTTCCTTGCAGTTGTTCCATGTTTCTGGCATTTCAAAATCTCAGGGGTTTTTCTTGCAACCTTGGCCTCACCCTCACAGCTTCACAGATTGCCCCATTTGGGCATGCTTGCAGGGATTCTGACCCTGTCACACATTGCTGGGCTTCCCAGGCTTTCCTTTGAAATCTGGAGGGGAAGCCTCCATGGCCTCATTTTTTCAGCAAAGCCAGCATTATAAGAGCGCTGAGATGAACCACCAACAGCTAAGGTCATCACACCCTCTTTAATCTTTGCCACTGGGGCCTTTGCAATCACAGCCTCTGGGCCCTCTCCCTCTAGGCCACAGCTGGGCCCGCATCCGTCCAGGCTGCTACTGGCCCCAACTCCATCTGGGCCACCCCTGGCTCCGACTCCATCTGCCACCTCCCATCACAGCCATGGCAGAATCCAACCCCATGGATGTGTGGTGCTGAGCCTGCCTCCAGCAAGGCCTCATTCCTTCCTTTGTCCCTATGCAAAACATTCAACCTCCTTTCAGACATCTTTCTTTCTTTCACAGCACCATTTCTCTGGGCCCTAGCTTTATACATGCCTTTCTGGCCAATCCTCCAGAATCTATAAAGTCTCTCTGCTTTACTTTCTGCTCCCAAAATTTGGTGTACAATTTGCTGAACATGGATAATTTGCTGTTTTGAGATTTCCTTTGCCAGTTTAATCAGCCCATTGTCTTTAAATTCTGCCTCACACAAAGTTTCAGGACCCGGGCAAAATGCCGGTAAGTTCTTTGTTAAAACATAACACGTGTGGCCTCTACCACATTTTCCTATGGAGTCCTCTTTGCCCTCAGAATCTCCTGAGCACAGTCTCTACCATCCTCCTTTCTAGCCACTTTCTGGTCCTTCCAATTTCCTCTCACAAAACAGTTCCAAAGACAAAACACATGGTCAGGTTTATATATATAGCAGCAACCCCACTTCCCTGGTACCAATTTCTGTATTAGCATTCTCTCAGCTATAATCCAAAGACCTGATCATACAGCATAGAGGAAGGATAATTAATTTGCTCATGGTTTGGGGTTCAGTCTATGTGAGGCAGGGGACCGCGGATCTCAGGGCATGGTGGCAGGTAGCAGAGAGGGAGAGAGCAAGGGGAGGAGGAACCATATATAATCGCCAAGGCTGCAGCCTCAGGAACCCACCTTCTCCAGCCACACCCTACCAGCTCAGGCCACCACAAAGATAAGTCCATTACAATGCTGAGATTACAACTCTCATGGCTTAATTATATCAAACCCTGAATATTAATAAGTGATCTCGTTAGGGGACATTCGATATCTAGCTATAACATATGTGGTACTTTCTTTTAAATTTTATTTTCCTTTTTAGCCACACTAAAGTAATAATACCATTATTATTATTAAAGCTATGGCTTATTTGTGTCGGACAGTGTTGTTAGTTTGCACACATTAACTCTTTGATAGTCACAGCAATTCTTTAATACAAATTGTTGTTGTTGTTATTTACAGAAAGGTAAATTGAGGCACAAAGAGAGAGAGCTTAAGTAATTTGCTTAAGGTCATACACTTTGTAAGACAGAGGTTAAGATTTGACCTCTGATATTCCAGCTCCAGAATCAATGGTCGTAATCATTTCTGTCTTTTTAAGGCAGGTTTCATAACTAGAAATAATTCTTTAGTAACATATCTTTATGGCATATGTTATTTCATGGGATAATTTTCCTTCCTATTTATATTTATACTACTACTTTTCCCCTAGATCTTATAAGGCCACGAGATACATATCAATTTTTTGTTGAGCATGGTGAGTTAAAAGTATATAAGACATTGGATACACCCTTTTTTTCTACTGGGAAATTGATATTAGGACCTAATGAAGAAAAGGGAAAGCAGCATGTTGGCCAAGACATATTGGTAAGTATATTTCTCCATTTATTTATGTTTTGCTATAGGTACAACGCTGAATTTTTTAACTGAATGAGGCATTAACATCCTGTTTCCTTAGTAATGAAATTCTGTTACTACACTGCATAGAGAAATTTTTTGTGTGAAATCTGTCAGAGTCAGCTGACCAATGTTGTTTTAAAAGTACCTGTTCTGTGCATAGCATTGTACTTGAGGTTTGGAGGTTTAAGGAATGGTCTTTACTTAAGAGTCTTAAACTATAGGTTTACAAACAAATCATTAGAATTTTAGAGCTGGGGGGTATTATAGAGATTAAGTCTAACTTAATATTTCTCTGATCTTGCACTTGAGAAACGAATGAAAAGACTTCAAAAATTACTTAACTCGTTAGCAATAGACTCAAGATTATGAGTTAGTTGCTTCAATAAGTACTAAGTAATACACTATTACATATAACATTGTTACTAAAGTTATAATGAGATTCAAAGTGAATCAGTCACTCAGTCTTTCTCCCCTTTCTTCTCTTATTTTTTCTTTTTCTTTTACAACATTTAGTTTTATTTTAAAAACTCAATTTCAATAATAGTATATAAAACTCTCATCATGTAAATGAGCATTTAAACAATATTTAATTTGCTTTCTTCTCTTATTGAAGACATACCTCTACAACATTGGTGTGTGTATGTGATGTATTTCTATATTCTGAACTTGAAAATTGTAGAATTTGGAAAATATTAAACTTTAAGGACATTTAACATTGTGCCATCACTTAAAAAACGTTATAAGTCATAATGAGCCGGGCATGGTGGCACATGCCTGTAATCCCAATACTTGGGAGGCTGAGACAGGAGGATCATATAGGTTGGACGACAGCGTTAGCAACTTAGTGAGACTCTCAGCAACCTAGAAAGACCCTGTTTTCAAACAAAAAATAAAATTTGGCTGGGGGCTAGGAGGTAGAATGCCTGTGGGTTCAACCCCCAGTACAAAAATTAATAAAACAACGAAGAGATAGCATTTTAGGAATCTGGGAAATCATGACTTATTGAAGTAATACATTCAAAATAATTTTTATTGACAAAATTACAGTAAGCAGAAAATGGGAAAAAACATCAAATCCTTGAGTTTATATTAACAAAGAAGGGCAGATTGAGGCAGGAAAAGGCAAAGGTGCATGTGAGAGTACAGAGTAATTTATTACTATATCATTATAACTAGAATCCTGATTTAAAATAATTTAAAATTTTGTTAATCTAATCATTACATGTTATATAGATCTCTAGGTATTATTTAATGAGTAAAAATAACTTTTTTTGGCACCAGGGATTGACCCAGGGGTATTCTACCTTCAATCTACACCCCCAGCCCTTGTTTTTATTTTGAAACAGGGTCTCACTAGGTTGCTGAGGGTCTCTCTAAGTTGCTGAAGTTGGCTTCGAACCTGTGATCATTCTGACTCAGCCTCCCAAGTACTGGGATTATAGGTGTGCACCACCATGCCTGGCTAAAATAACATATTTTAGAGCAATAGATGTTCACTATAAAATGAAAGAGCAGTTACTAATGAAAGTCAACACTGTACATCATCATTAAACTAATAGTTACCCATTAAACTGTAATACCTTTATTATACAAAAGGAAATTTGAATAATAAGTATTGGAAAATATTCATCCTGGTTAATATTCAGAAGAAGCCAAATTTATAAACAAATGACAATTCATAATCACTGAGTTAGTAGAAATTATTAGAAAAATACTCATAACTTGTAACCAATCAATGTCATTTCTAGGGATTTTTTTCCTAAGGTAATAACTTAAAAGTAAGGAAGAATGCCAATCATCAGTATTTATTATAACATTGACTGTAACTACAAAAAATAGAAATGAATGAAGTGTGCTACAGGAAGAAAATGGCTCTATTTTTATTTTGACTTAATGGGATAAACTAATATATGATACAATAAGCACGACACTTTCAGGCACTCTACTGAGCATTTTAAAAAGTTAGTTTAAAACCAGGCATGATGGTGCACACCTGTAATCTCAGTACTTGGGAGACTGAAACAGAAGAATCACAGGTTTGAAGACAGCTTTAGCAACTTAGTGAGACTCTCAGCAACCTAGCAAGACCCTGTTTCAAAAATTAAAAGGGCTGGGGGTATAGATTGGATGTAGAATAAGACCCCTGAGTTCAATCCCCAGTACCAAAAATAAATAAATATTACCATTGTGCAACCCCTGATGAACTATTGAATCAAGGCATTGAGCTTCAGAGGCTGCTAACATCTCAAAAAGAACACAACCAGCTATATGTTTCCTGATGGGAAAATACAACACTAAGAAATAGTCTTTCCTCTCCTACTTCCTTTAAAAAACTTAAAGTAAAACAGAAAGGAAACCTGAATGTGATCAGATCTCTAGATCAAACTACCAATTTATAGGAAATAAGGAATGGCTGAACTTTTCAAAATACATACATACATTAATCAGCAAAATCCAAATGTTTGAAGATTTTCATGATAAATTGACTTCAATAAATAAGCTGCAAGTAATAAAAAAAAGAACCAGGTAGAACCTATATATCAGGATTTCTCAACCACAGCACTGTTGACATTTTGCGCTGGAAAATTCTTTGTTGTGTGGGAACTCTCCTACTCACTATGGGTTATTTAGAAGCTTTCCTGGCCTCCACCCACTATCTGTTTTCTTCTGAGGGAAAAAATACTCTTGATTTAAACCACTGGTATTTATTGAAAGATTTAACCAATCACTACATGTGGCTCCTACTTAGATTCTAATATAAATAAACCTTTGAAAATATGACTTTTAAGAGATAATTAGAAATTTGAATATTGACTGATTATTTGATATTAAATATTTATTTTTAGTTGTGATAACAATTTGTTATATTTTAAAAAGCACTCATCTTTTTCAGTATATACAAAAATATTTATAAAAAGGGATTTCTTTCAAAATAAGGAATGAGAAAAGTAGACTGGATTGGGCAGGTTGTTGGTGTTAGGTAGTCATGTGAATTTATCATTTTTTTCTGTTTTTATGTATTTCAAAAATCTTTATTTAAAACACAAATGTTTATGTGTATCATGCTTTTTTACTAAATTTATTTTTGATATTTAAAAACAAAAATTTTACATATTAATAAGGTAATGAGATGTTTCAGTACATGTATACATTGTATAATGTTTAGATCAAGTTAATCATACCTATCTCCTCAAACTCGTATTATTCTTTATGCTAAAAACATTCCAAATGCTTTCTTCTAACTTATTGAAATACACAGTACATTATTGTTATCTATAGTAACCTTACTGTGCAGTAGCACACAAGGGCTCCTTTCTCCTAAGAGTAATGTAGTGCCCATTGATGGACTCTTCCCCATACATCCCCATTTCCCCCCACCTCTGGTAAACACCATTCTGCTCTCACTGTCTATGAGATCAACTTTTTTATATTCCACATAAGAGTGAGATCATGTGTTATTATTTGTCTTTTTGGGCCTGGTTTATTTCACTTAATGTAATGATTTCTAGTTCCATCCATGATGCCACAAATGACAGGATTTCATTCTCTTTTATGGCCAAATAGCATTTCATGGTGTATGTGTACCACATTTCTTCATATGGTTGATGGATACTGGGTTGTTTCTGTTGCTTGGCTTTTGTGATTAGTGCTGCAATGAACATGGGATGCAGATGGCTCTTCGACATACTGATTACATTTCCTTTGGGTATGTACCCAGTAGTGGAATTGCAGGATCACATGGTAGTTCTACTTTCAATTTTTGAGGACTACTCTCCATGCTATTTTCCATAATGGCTATACTAATTTTTTTGTTGTTGTTTTTTGTTTTAACTCTAATTTCATTTTGAATTTCTTATATTTTATTAGTTTATTTTTTATTGGTGCATTGTAATCATACATCATGATGAAGCTCAGTGATAGAGACATACATACACATAGCACTCAGTGAACACCCCCATCTCCCATCCTACTCCCTCACCCTCCCCGTGCATGACATTGAGATTGGCATTGATAAATTTGTGTTTGTACATCATGACCATTTGAGTGTTTTCTTCATCAAGTCTCCCTCCTCCCTCCCTCCCTTAGGCCTCCACCATCACTCCACTAGGGGTTTTCCTCCTTTGTCTAGAGTCCCTCCTGTGTCCCAATTTCTCCCTAATTCCACATATGAGGAAAAACACTTGACCTTTTACTTTTTGTGACTAACTAATCTCACTTAGCTTAATATTCTCTAGTTCTATCCATTTCCCTGCAAATGATATAGTTTTGTTCTTTTTCATGGCTGAGTAGAATTCCATGGTGTGTGGCTATACCAATTTAAATTCCCTTCAATGTTTAAGGGCTCCCTTCTCTCCACATGCTCACCAGCTTTTCTTGTCTCTAGTCTTTTTTTTTTTTTTTTCTGGTTCAGTGGATTGAACTCAGGGACATTCTACCTCCAAGCTACACTCCCAGCCCTATTTTATTTTTTATTTTGAAACA